>VXBZ01001060.1:34050-52277 GCA_013399135.1 Heliornis fulica | reverse complement strand
TGCTGACAGGGGTTTCTTCCAATGTAGATCACAGATTCTTCCATATTCCTCCACCTGCTCTGTGGTAGGCTCCTGCCTGGCCCAGGTGCCTCTGCAGGGACTACAACTGGGGTCTCTACATTCTCCATGGCTGCAGGGGGACACCTGCATCACCATGGTATTTTCCACAGGCCGCAGGGAGTCTGTCTTCTCTCAGTGCCTCTCCTTCTCCCCCTTCACTGACCTTGGTGTCTGCAAAGTTTCTTACACCTTCTCACTACCTTCTCCAGTGGCAAAATGTGGCTGTTTGCATTTTTCTCTNGCTGTTTGCATTTTTCTCTCTCTAAAATGTGGTTCCCCAAGGTGCTGTAACCGGCGCTGATTGGCCCGGCCGGTCTTGTCTGTAACAGGGTTTGGGAGTTTGGCCTTGGGAGCTCAGCTGGGATTTACTTTGTTGGACCTCAAAGAAGCTTTTAGCTGCTTCTTAAAGAAGCCACCATGCAAAACCATCACAAACTACATGACCAGCATGAGGGAGGTGACTCTGCCCCTGTGCCCTGCTATGATGAGACCCCAGTTGGAGTATTGCATATAGCTCTGGGGTCCCCAGTACAAGAAAGACATTTAGTTCTTAGAGTGAGTCCAAAGAGCCACAAGACTGATCAGAGGTCTTCAGTCAGTCTCCTCTGAAGAGGAGAAAGGCTGAGAGAGTTGGATTTATTTGTCCTGGAGAAGAGAAGGCTCACAGGGAGTCCTTATAGCAGATGTATGGTACATAAATTGGCCGTACAGGAGAGAGAGAGGGACTATTTACAAATCTTTGTAGTGATAAGTCAAGGGATAATGTTTTAAAACTAGAGGAAGGGAGATCCAGATTAAATATAAGGAAGAAATTCTTGTCTGTGAAGGTGGTGAGGCTCTGGCACAGGCTGCCCAGAGAAACTGGCTTCCCCTTCCCTGGCAGTGTTGAAGGCCAGTTTGGATGGGGCCTTGGGCAACCTGATGTAGTGCAGTGTGTCCCTGCCCATGGCAGAGAGGTGGGACTCCAATGATCCTCGAAGTCCCTTCCAACTCAAAGCATTCTATGATTCTATGGACTATTGTGGTGGTTGGGTCATAACTGATGTTCTGTGATATGAACTACTGCTCGATTCTTTGCCCAACTGTTTCCTACCTAAGTATAACCTGAGGTATTTTTGATTATATGGGTGACCCACAGGTGGGGCAAGCTATATCTCAGCAATGCTGATTTTAAAAACAGAAACCAGCAGATTTATTTCCAGTTATACTACCAGTTATTATACCTGAAAAATACAAATGTGGGTAAGATTTTTTTTTCATTTAATTTTCCCATACACTGTTTTAAATAGATTATTAAATGCTTTGTCCCTTTTAAATAGCCATAGCAGAGCAAAGTTTGTACTATTGGCATTAGTTCAATCACTTCACAAGGAAACGTGTGTCTTTTCCATGAATTCCCGGTTGATCTGAAACTCTAATAGCAGCCTTAGTTCTGTCATCTTTTACAGGATCAAAGAATAAGCATTTATCCTTTCCTAAGGCAGTTGGTCACATGGATGGATGTCAGTATCTTATGTTGTTGTGACCTCTGCTGGAGAAAAGACCTAAGTACATGTACATTTTTTTTCTTCGTAGTATCTGGAAACACTTTTTATTTCACTGTAAACTTTAAACCATTTCTTCTTATGTAGTCATGTAATAGACATTCTTGTGTGATGGTTAAATGCTCTTATGCTTGCACGTTTTCTTCAGTAGAAGCACTGAAAGTTTCCAGTCAGATTTGGAGCAACTCTGCAGTAGGAACCTCACAAACAGAAAGTTTTGTGTATAGCTTGTAACATGATGTGATCAGTAAGTTAGGCAAAGAAAAAATAGGTGGAAAAGCAGTGGCTAGGAAGATAAAGGTGATAGGAATTTGGGGAGGGGGGTTTTCATTACTTTGACTTAAATTCAGTAGTTAATAAAGTGAGTGCGCAAGGCACTTTTCTGCAGTCAGTGAGCTATATATTAGTCATACTTAAATGCTGGATTATGAACTCTATCTGTAGTTGGTTGTGATAGAATTAATTAAGTAGAAACTAAACTACAAGTTCCACAGTTAGCAACAAGGAAAGACAAAGAGTGGGATTTTGGAGGAGTGTTGAACGTTGAGAGAAAAACGAGGAAGAATTCAGGCGACGTGATTTCACTAAAATTCTTTTGCTAATAAGAAAATATGCGACATATTTGTCTTTCTTCATTTAAAGTTGATGAACTACTGAGATAAACTATCTCCTACTTCAAACACTCTGGAATATAAAAAATAAAAAAGGGATTTTACTAACCAAACTTAATCTGGTTTAGGGGCATATTCTAATTAAAAAACAAACAAGCAAAAACCAAAACCAAACCAAACCAAAACAAAAAAAAAAAAAAAAACCAAAACCAAGCTAAAGGTGATATTCTGAGTTAATGAGCGCCTTTTAGAAAGCATTATAGTTATGTCAATGATATAATCTTCAAAAGTAAGTCTATCCAGCCTGGGCTTGCTTGGGTAAAGGCCAAAAAACCCTATGCATAACCAGTATCTATTTTTTATAATGGTATTCTGCAAAATTGCAGTGTAGAAGTGTGTATGGGAAATACAAGGTAGTGGTATAGCAAATGAAATTTTAGCCTCTGATTCATTTACATTTTTCAGTGCTCTGTGAAACGAAACAACAAACAGTAAGAACAGGAGTAGAGGGCTTTCTCTCCACTATTCATACAAACAGGAGTGTAATGCTGTATTCTCCCATGCAGGAATGACTTGTGGAAGATCACAAGCAAAGAAAATGCTATCTAGATATGGAGAACAAAAGAAAAAAAGAACTTGGAATTGTAAGGGTTACGTCATGAAAATGCAGTCCAAAAGAAACTTCCACTGTTGACAAAATCATACATATGGCAAACATAAGAAGGGGAAAAGAAAAAAGAGAGAGAGCAACATGAAACTACATAAGCAAGACACTGTGTAAAAGAAGTACTTCTGATGTCAATAAAAGACAGCCTGGCAGGAATGCTCTTTGGTTAAATGCAGGGCCCCTCCCCTCCTGCCTCAGCTGCCGCAGCATGACCACACCAGTTTAGTACTGCTGGTATAATACACATAGACAACACACAGGGCTGCCAGCCTCCTGTTTCACAGATCACAGTCCAATATCTAGCAGGAACAGAGAGGAAACATGAACATGCCTCCCCTGTCCCAGGTATGGGGCTGAGCCATGGAATGAGTAGGAGCAGCAGGGCTGTGAAAGGGCTGGAAAGTTTTCACCATGCTGAGAGTAGACAGTGTGGCAGCCTCAGAAAAAGCTGACTCAGAATTTCCCCACAGCATATGGCCAGGGATCTTTGTCACTGGGGTGGTGGGACTACAGCCAGGCCTGCTGTTAGATCTACACCACCACAGTGCTGCACAGGGAAAGGAAGGCAAGTCACCTCCCTGTTCTTGTTAGTACTTCGCTCTTCATTGCACCTGCTGCATTTTTCCACTAAATTATCACTAAGAGACTGCTACAAAGCAAAACTAACCTGGAGATCAAACAAAGGTTAGAGGCATCTCTGTGATACGTTTGTACTTTCACTGAACAAATCTGCCAGCAGACAGCCCAGCAATCAACAAGAAAAAAAAAGTACCTTGTGGCTTCCTTGAGGCTTATATTGTTTTAATTTAACTAAACATTCTTCCACCAACTGACGTACAGAGCAAGAGAGGGAGAAGTTTCCTATCTGGTTGCTCAGTTTGCTGAATCAGATCAGGCTGACTTTCTGATTAAAAGCAATATTTATAAGTTGGGGGCCATAAAGATGGTAACCAAGATTCCTAGTGCCATCAGTACCTTGATGCAGAGGAGAATGGCTGTGGTGAGTGCAGCTGCCTTTGCTACCTGCCTTAATCATTGGTGATTCTGCAAAGCCCTAGGTAACAGTACTGAAGCAGAAGAGAGAATTAGATGTTAACACTAAACGTGCTTTGTGTTCTTTATTATAGCTGATGTCCCATTTTCTGAGTTGTCACAGAAACGGATGATAGAAAATACATAGATTAGATAGATAGATAGATAGATAGATAGATAGATTTATTGCTAGTCTAGCCTGATGATGAAAATAACCTCATATTATACAGGCAGATGGTGGACACACTGTTTCTCTGAAAACTGCTATTTATAGTAATTTGCCACAATGCTCCACATAGTATCTCACTTCCAATGCATGTTACATTGCTTTCTTCTGCATGTAGGCATGACAGAATATTTGCTTTCCAGGTTATCGTCAAGTTCATTTGGGGAGAGGAAATGCCACATGCCAAGCAGCTTGTTTTAATGAACAAAATTGTGACACCACAGCTTACAGTCTGATAATACACATTGCATAAAAGCAGCATTAGCACAGACATATCTGTCAGTCTGCTTTTGCACGGATTGGTAGGACTTAGGCTGATCTTGACATAAAAAAACTGCTTATTAAGAAATATACCCTTCCATATTTTTAATCTAGTTTCACCTGTAACATAAGCTAACTCACGATACTCTGACACCATTGCTGTGTGTGGTCATCAAAGATCCTTGAAGGTGCCAGTCTAGTGCTATACACTGGAGGCAAGAATGTCTAGAATGGTATAACAGATTTTAAAGGCTTTCAGGCTTAGTTGTTTAAAGCAATAGCAAGGCTTACAACATGTTTAGAAAAACACTGTCGATGTTTTAAATATAATTCTTCTAAGTAAATGAATATAGCTTGCATAATTTCTAAAAACATATTTTATGCAAGGTCTCTGGAGCTGTGGCTCTGTCTGTATAATGTTCATTAAGTTATTTAGGAAAAAAAAATAAAGCAAAAAAGGGAATACAAAAAAATGACAAAAAATAGAACAGAACTAAGAATATATTTTCTTCATCCTCTAGCAAACAGGAAAAAAGAAAGGTAAAGGTTTTGAAATATCACATTTATCATCAGCTGACAATAAGTTAATCCCATGTTAATTACAATGATGTTGTGCTTCATACTGTCACACTCCAAGGATAGCATTGTTACTTTATCTGACTGAAATCATCTTACTGGTGTATATTTGTGTTCTGATGAAGATTTGACCTTCATACTTTGAAAGTCTCTGAAAATAAAGGTTTTTTTTTTTACCCTGCAATTACAGTATAAAACTTTTTCCTCTTTCATCTATTAATTTTTCCAGGTCTTTTATATAGGTTTTATCTAGTGGAAAAGAACAGTATTCATCCCTTAACAGGGGTGGAAATGTATAGTTTTATTGGGATGTTAGCCATTTGACTCTGTTTTGATTAGCTCACTGCATAAAGGTAGCTTTTAGTTTGTAGTCAGTCATTCAGCATAAGCACAGATACTGTCTTGTAGAGTGAAAGTTCAAAATTTTTAATTTATATTTTGACTGCAAATTATTTCCTTTAAGATTTATGTGATTTAAATATCCCCACTATAATTGTTTTGTATTTTGAACTAAAAAGTTATACCTATTAATGACTACTGATAACATATTGGATTTTTTTTCTCATCTAATTCCAAGAAGATGGGAGAAATTGTCCTGGTTCTATTATTTTAGGAAGCTCTTCACAATGAATTAAAAGTCTGGGGAGCACACAATCAAATGGGAAGTGATAAACATAATTTACTGAAAACTTCATTACTGTATGATAACAATGGGTACATGGTAAGAAGAGATTTAGGCAGAAAATTATCCACAAATTTTGGAAATTCTCCTTTCTTTTGCAATTTCAAAGTTAATTAAGCAATGTTTTCCAAATTGTACATAACTTTACAGAAGAGTATATACAAATACATAAATCATCTTCCAACAAAAAAGGTCAAGGGAAAATTAAAAGCCTCAGGTAAATTATGCAATACTTTTTTTTTTTTGGTTGCTTAGAGGGTTTTTTGGTTATTTTACTACTCTTTTAGCAGATGTAGTTCACAGCCTTGTGTGACTATACATTGCAAAGGAATGCAAAAAGGAAAGAAAATGTCCCAAAGGAAAGAAAAAAATATTGATGTGAAATGCAAGCAATTTTCTTTGGATTTTCATGCTAAGCAGGAAAAAAGAATCAGACCCCTGAAGTGCAAGTCAGTATAACCAGATGCTTCCCAGAAATGTAGGGAGCTGGTATTTATCACTCAATTACTATTCATACCAAACATCTTTCAGCTAATCTCAAAATCTTCTAATAGAGAAAACTCAACAAAATACTGCACTGAGAATGTTTATACCCAAATATGATACTGGGAGTACATTTGAGCCCTAACTTCAGCGACATTTTTATTTGCAACCTGTCAATAAGATCTGTAATTTCTGACAGTTTCCTTCCACGGCATGTAGGCAATCAGATAAAAACTTAACAACCGGGCATAGACGCTCCTCAGACTATTTTGACCTNTCCCTTCCCTTCCCTTCCCTTCCCTTCCCTTCCCTTCCCTTCCCTTCCAAGTGACATTAAAGATAAAGTTCCAACCCCCTGCCATGGACAGGGACATGTTACCTTAGTTTGAAGTTTATCTATAGCCATAATGAATTTAACAGCTTGATTCTTCACAGAGGACTAGAAAAAGATGCAAAGGATTCAGCATAGGTAAAAACTACATCTAATTTCCCAGCGAGCATTTTGTGGTTTGTTTGGTGGTTTTTCAAACAATGTAGGAAAATGAAATGATTCCATGGATTTAAACTTGTCAGATTTGCAATACCTTTTTCCACACTTCTCCATGATTGTTATAATTGCATGTACTAAACTTGTTATTTTCAGATCCTTACTATCACAAATCTGGTGTTGAAAAGGATATGTCATAAAAAGTTCTGTCTCTCGTTTGCTGGGAATTCAGTCAAGCCTGGATGTTATTTTTATCCTTTTGCTTCCTATTCATCTTAGAGTATTGTGGAGTCCCAGGGTAGGACTTTGTCACTGAATAAAAGTATTTAATTCAACAGCAGAAAAAAAAAAGACGAATAGTAGAGATGTATTCAATAACCACAGTTTTACAGTAATTGTAATTTTTTTCAAATCAGTGAGAAATGACATCTTTGGCAGGGTCTTCAAAATATTGTGAAGGTTTCTCTGTGCTGGTATATTAATATAGTGAATCATCCTTTCTGAGCTGGAAGGGCCCCATAAGGACCATGGAGTCCAATTCCTGGCTCCACACAGGACCAGCCAAGTCAGAGCATGGGACTGAGTGCATCATTCAAACACTTCCTGAACTCAGTCAAGCTGGGTGCTGTAACCACTTCCCTGGGGAGCCTGTTCCAGTGCCTGACCACCCTCTCAGTAAAGAGCCTCTTCCTAGTATCCAATCTGAGTGAAGTGCACTTTTATCAGACAGAAAACGCTATGAAATATTTAGCAAAATGCTATGAAGACAGTGTGTAAATTTTGCAGAGAAAGATGCAGAACTGATCCGTGATTTCACTAAAGGTGATTGGGTAATAAACTTCTGAGGTACCTCTGACACAATTTGCAGCTCTGTCAACACAAACTAGTATATGAGTCATCAAAGAAAACAAAATATATTCAGTTTCTATAACCAAGATCCTTTGCCATGATTAAGGGAGTGGAACACCTTCCTTATGAGGACAGGCTGAGGGACCTGAGTGTCTTTAGCTTGGAGAGAGGAGACTGAGGGGTGACCTCATTAATGTTAATAAATATATAGAGAGTGAGTGTCAGGAGGACGGATCCAGGCTCTTCTTAGTGATGGCCAGTGATAGAACAAGGGGAAATGTTTCCAAACTGGAACATAGAAAGTTCCATCTTAATATAAGGAGGAACTTTTTCACTGTGAGGATGACGGATTACTGGAACAGGCTGCCCAGAGAGGTTGTGGAGTCTCCTCTGGAGACATTCAAGACCAATCTGGACACATTCCCATGTGATCTAGTCTAGATGATCCTGTTCGGACAGGGGGGTTGGACTGGATGATCTTTCGAGATCTCTTCCAACTCCTAATATTCTGTGTGTGTGTGTGTGTGTGTGTGTTATTTCTGCTGTCAAGAGTATTTGTTCCCTGTTTAGCACAGTGCAGGACTTAGAGAACTAGCTGAGTGGGATTCTTGAGGTGCTTTCTCAAAAAAAAAAACCCAAAAAACCAAACCCGGAGACAAAAGATTTGAACTGAAAGTCTCAAAATACAGGACAGAGAGAAAGGTTATGCAGAGAGCATATGTGTAGAAAAGTGATCATGCATTATTACTGTGAAAAATCTTAACATTACTTTTAGTAAATAGCAAGATTGTTTTCTTAAAGGTTGACTTAGTATTAAACATTACATGGTACAGTATTACATCTTGTCTGCTAAGCTAATGTTATGTTATGAATCAGATGCAGGCAATTAAGCGGAACTAAGCTAGGAAGCATCATCAAGTACAGTTTCATGAAACAAAGTGATGAAATACCTTTACTCAGAAATACAAAAGAATAAGAATAAATATTTCTTTTTCAACCACAGCAGTGTGACCCCAATCACAGGAACTGAACATCTAGTCTTGTTACTGCCATTCACATTGGTTTCTATATGCTCATCACTGCATATTCAGGTGTATTCTGAGAATGTGTTTATTGTTGAAAGTCAATACAGCAGGACAGATCTAACAGACAGTTCCTCAGAATCATTTCAGCTGGTGAATTCTTTGCTCTGTCTCTCTTATTCTTTCATGATGTAAAGCAATCCCAAAGAATCAAATACTAAACCCGCTAAGGATGAGAAACATTTAATAGCCACGGAAAATTTTCATTCCTAAAAGAGCAAGGAATCGTTCATAAGAACTGTAGCATCAACTTCCCTCTACATTTCATGGAACCAGACTGCATCAAATCCAGTTACAACTCAAATTTGTTCTGACTCCTTGGAAAACAGATGGATCAACAAACCACAAAACATCCTAAAATCAGATTCTTCACTTGTTCTACAGATAGTCTTCCTTTTTCTAATAAATATCTAGTGGTTTCTATTACAAAATGTTAACAAACAGGGAGATAAAACCTCTATGCAATTCAATGTCTCACGACAGGTCAGTCCCAGCTTGCAGGAAAAAGATTGCTGTAAAAGGATGGAAGCTCTAGAGCACTGAGCCCTATGCTGAACTTGAATAGCAATCTTAAAAGGTTGTGGTCTAAAACATATGCAGTTTAGAATTTAATTTAAGTTTTCAAATTAAAAGACAGTTTGAAAAATTTGTACTTTTTCCACATCTGAAGTCTATAGATTAGAAATTTTATCTGAGAAAGATAAAGGGGCTTACACTGCGCTTAGCTGTACTTTCTTTAATTTAAAATACAAGACTCCCTGCACCCCAGATACAGATATGTCTTGCCAACTCATTTGTTCTCTCCCTTCATTTGCATTTTGAGTCTGTTCACTAGAAAAGACCTTACCTTGTAGTTATTATAATATATTAATTTGATTATCTGTGTTTAATGCTTACATCCAGCCATTCTGGCATTCACTAAAGTCCTGACTGACGAATATTCCCAGATTACACCAGATGCTTCTGGAAGCAGGAGAAGAGTCAAGTATAAAGTTAATTTTCCCTTGGTTTATCCTCTCAGGTTCTGTTAATTGATTTAAAGACTGCTTGAGCTAGAAATTACAATTGAATCACTGTGTTTTATGGAAATGCACAGTCTATACAAGCTTTCTAATAAACTTCCCACTTTTCTAAAAAATACTTTTCTAAAAAACCCACTTTTCTAAAAAAAGGGTTTTTCAGAAGACTTTTTCAATAAGGTCCACAATTCTGTTACCAATGGAAGTTGGTTTGTGATATCACATATTGATTTACTACTGAGTTGTGGTTTTTTTCTAGTGTTCAAAGTTGGTATGTATAATACAGGAGGCCCCCAATGGAAATATGGTATTTTTTCTTAGAAGACAGTCAGTTGACTAATTTTGTTGTTGAGTCTTAAATATTTGTGAGTCTTAAAATAATTTTCAAAGTCCAACTCTGGAGAGGAAAATAAAATCAAAACGTAAAAATAAAGCTGTCTCATTGAAATGAATAATGTCAGATCATACGTGGGCTTTCATTTATCCTGCTTCTAGAAGACCCATTCTACCCTGGACTCTTTAGAGGTCAATACAAGTGTACAATGCTATATGCACAGTTTGGGTTATACAGGACATATTCCTAAGCAACAATATGTTTCTCTGTGTCATAACACAATCCTGGTGAGTGTTTGGAGGAAATTACTGCATAACTGTCTTATCTCTATTCCTCAGATATATTTTCCTACATATTCCCTATATTTCTTCACCAATAATTTCTTAAATTTAAAAAATGTGATAAAACCACTATTAGCTAAAAAGAGGTACTGTAGTAGGAATTCAATTTTCTTCACAGCAATAGGCAGAACATTGCTTTTCTTGTACCTTTTTTAATACTTTAATACTTCCCCAAAGACTTCAGAGGTAATCATCCACCTTTTGAAAAGATTCTACCTTCCCTGCGCACAGCCTGATGTCTCTGGGTAAGCATATCTGACCTGCAGAAGAAAAGCTGTACACAGAGTTTAAATATAACTGACCCTCATACACTTTGTACAAAGCCAACTTTTCAGTGAACTGTATTTCTAAGAAGAAGGAAAAGACATGAGGTACACACATTCAGGCTTCTCAGAAAATAATCAACTGAATACAAAACGTTTTTCATTCTTCTGATAAATATCTCCAATAAATATCCCCAAGTTTAGTAACCTATTGACATTAACCTATTAGATAATGCATTTTTGCAATGCTTTCAAACATGAGGAGACATAGGCGATGTTTTCTTCTGAAGCCTCCTATCCTGAAAAAAAATGAAGTGCATGGGTAACTTATATGCACATTGAGATTTATAATGAACACAGCAGGCTTTTCTGCTTTCAGGAGCATGTTTAGGTCAGGAACACTCTTCTGTCTCTCAGCGTCCTTAATCATACCACAGTGGGCTTGACATGGATTATCTGTAGTTGAGAGGAAGCCTGGGTATTCCTGGCTGTGGCCCTGGAAAGCGTGGGTTTCCAGGTGGATAGCCTGGCATTCCATAACCCCTGGGCCCTGGTGGCCTTGTCACAGCTATGGATGGAGGAGGAAGATTTCCTCTTCTGCTCTGTGGGAGACAGTGGCCATTTGAGGCAGCGCACAGATGCTGGAATGCCTGAGAGGAGCTGGCATCTTGTGGCTGGTCTGTCTTCTTCCCTTCATTGCCATCATGTCCTTTCTTGTTATCTGAAATGTGTTTGGAGAATAGAATTAAAAAACGAACACATGAAACAGAAATTCACCAAGAGGCAAATCCTGCAGCTGTCTGTCCGCTCCAGAAGTGTGGTGGGAAGTCTGTGACCTCCCCTGCCAACAGCCTGCAACCTGGGATATCATGGTCTTTATTTTCCCTCCAGTCCTTTTTGCAAGGCCCCAGTGTAGGAGAGTGGAGGTTTTTCCCAAGTACGTAGATGCACTTATATTTCATCTATAAATGTCAATGTCAATGAAGTCAAAGTTAAACGGGGAGGTTTTGAGGCTGTAAGCATGGCTTGCACGTTGGTTCTTTGAAAAACAACAGTTTCTAATCTCAGTTCCTCTGCTAGGCTTGAACCTATACTGACTGTATGGTGTGCATGCATGCATGACAGAGAACATCTACCAGTGTCAGGGGAAGGGAAACAGCCTGCTAAACCCTTCAGGCCAGATTGAATCTGGCTGAAATCTTTCTGATAAGGATTTCTACTGCACTGTATTCTCACTCTACCTTTTCCTGGTGAACCTGGCACAGAGGGCAAATGTTGTCCTGAGCAGCCCTGGATCACTGAGATACAATAGGAAGGTGCAAGTTTTGATCTGAAGTGGTTTGTGATAGGAAAGAGAGATCACTGACATTTAGATCAGGCCTTAAGTGTTCTTTTCTGTGGGGCAGGGATCTTGAGATTCATTACAGTTCTAATACAGGCTTTTTTACTTTGGTGTTGCCTGGTGTAAAATAATGTTGTGGTATTTCTTAAATGAGCCTAAGAAAGAAAAATGGACTGGAGACTAGGCTAATGCTTGTGATTCGCCATTATGAATATCTTTCAGGATATTATGGCAAAGGAATATTGTGTCCAGTTCTGGCCCCTCAGTTCAAGAAGGACATAGAACTCCTTGAAAGAGTCCAGCATGGGGCCACCAAGATGATGGGTGTACCTTCCTGATGAGGAAAGACTGGGTCTCTTTAGCTTGGAGAAGAGGAGGGTGAGGGGTCACCTCATTAATGGGTTTCTTTAGCTTGGAGAAGAGGAGAGTGAGGGGTCACCTCATTAAAAGTCAGTGTCAAGAGGATGGAGCCAGGCTCTTCTCAGCGATGGCTAGTGATAGGACATGGGGCAGTGGGTCCAAGATGGAGCATAGGAAGTTCTGTCTGAACATAAGGAAAAACTTTTTCAGTGTGAGGGTGACAGAGCACTGGAACAGGCTGCCTAGAGAGGTTGTGGAGTCTTCTTCTCTGGAGCCATTCAAGACTAATCAGGACACATTCCTGTGTGGCTTAATCTAGGTGATCCTGCTCGGACAGGGGTTTTGGACTCGATGATCTTTTGAGGTCCCTTCCAACTCCTAACACTCTGTGATTATGTGGCAGTGAGATAAACTATGATCTGGCACACATAAATTCATCTTGAGGAGTTCAGAAGTCTTTACCTTGGTTTGCAGTGGATTCAACTTGCTTATCTCCTTTTTGCTTTGGCTTTTGTGGTTCTGTCTCAAACGGATTTTCTTCTTGTTCATTTGATTTTTGTGCCTTTTGTTTATTTCTTCTTTTGTTCTCTTCTGCTTGCTAATGATGGGTAGAGAGAGAGGGCATTTTTCAGTGACCTGAAAGGCTTCTCTAACATTTAGTAAAACCAAAAGGAAATAAAACTCTATTTCTTACACTTTGTAGCTTCTTTTTAAGTTCCAAGTTAGCTTCCTTGTAGGATTTGGATGTTGCGTTGAGATAATAAATACTCAGGCTAAATTTGAAGAAAAAAATATAATTTTTTTTGTTATGTAATAATTTAAATTAGAAGGCAACAACTGCAGTTGGGCTAATATAAATTCTGCATTTTTATTTTCTTTATTGTGCCTAAATGATGGTAATATTTTGACAGTGAATAATGTGCTTCTTTATGGTATGAAGACAATAGTGTTATTTCAAGGGAAAAAAATGTTGAAAGAAATTATTCTGTCTACAAATAGACTAAAACAACTATAGTCAATCTTACAGTAGTTGAGGAAAATGTCCTCATAAGGAACATGCCTTACTATGAAGTGTTTCCTAAATAATAACTTGTAATTTTTACTACATGCCCTAAAAATTATTAAATCATACTTATAAAAGCTTTTGAACTAATACAATAGGCAAACTCAAGTATTGTGAAGAAAACAGCCAAAAGCAAAGTTTTTCACTCCTGTTTTAAATTAAGACTTCCTTCATCTACTAAACAGAAGTATAACTCTATATGCAATATTCATTTTTCAGTGTATTGTATTTCTTTTCAGATACCTCAATGAAATTAGTATTTTCCACTATCCTGATTTAAATAAATTATTATATGAAGTATTTTATTAATGTAAGCAGTAAATAATTCATCTGCATATGCTGTTTTCTCTGCTTTGGCTGATAAAAGAATAATAAAGAATAAAAGAAGGCAATCGCCTTGCGATTGCCTTCTTTTATTTTTTTTTTCTCTTTTATTTTTGTATTTTTATTATCTTGCCTTGGACCATTCCAAGAAAGGAACAGCACTTAAAAAAAACTCAGTAGGGGCAAACCATGTATTTCAGAGGACAGCCTGGATTCTTTGTTTTTCTATTAAAGGGTTAAAACAGAATATTTTTAAGTGAACCTTGGCAAAATTTCATCTCAGAATTTAATTTTGCTCATGTAAAATCCTTCTGCAATTTCTATTGTATTCTTTAATCTTCTCTATATTTATTGGCAGTTCTACAATGCAGGGTTAAATCCCAGCTTATCTCTACATGGAATTAACTTTCAGTTCAGTAGTATGCTAAATATGTATATGGCAGTTTAAAATGCCTGTATTAAGCACAACTCGGTACATGACCCTAAAAAACACTATTTTAGGGTCATTATTCTTTACCATGTGCCGATTTACTAAAAAAACCCTCAACTCTGATAGCCCTACTTCATAGTCTCCAACACGATGTCTCACACTCTTGTTACAACAGAATAAAGTGCATTTTATACAAAGTAAAGACCAGGGCACTGAAGATCAGACTTGCTGAACGTTATTGAGAAATACCTCTGCTTCATGGTGGTCATGTTTCTATTGAACTTTCTAAGGATTTATGACATGCTGTTCTGCCTGCTGTACAAGCTGATCAAAAGACACACACTTCAGATACCTTACAGACTTCTGCATTTTAAAAGCTTCACCATTATTATAGCAACAACAACATTCTTGAAAAGCAATAACAAAAATAGCAAGAAAGCCATTGAACAACAACAAAAATGAGATTCCCCTTTGTGCAAAAGCACATTAATTATGATCAAATAAAAGATTCATGAATTCTTCAGGTCCCTCACCACAGTGTAATCAGTACTATGTTTAATTAGATATTCAAGCAGTGAAGATTCAGAGTGAAAGAAACTTAACAGAACTTATATTAATCAAGCTTTAAGTTAATATTCTGTACATACACCATCAGCAATATAAAAGGTAGGATGAGTCCAGGGTTAGAAGCATAACCAAATACCTTCCCAAACCAGGAAGGGAAGTCATGCTCCAGGGTTTCTGATATGACTTCAAACATTCTAGTCTTCCCACTATTAAAGAGAAAAGTCAACAATATATCACATACTAATATTATGGCAAAGTTTATGCAGTAGTATAAATATATTGGTTAATCACACCACATCAATCTGGAAAAAGACAATATAATATGTATTGACATTATTTAAAACTTGACACTCTGAAAGCGTTTATATAATTTAAATGGAAAATAACTACAAATATTTTTATTATAAGCTGTTAGATATTGCCAGTAGATACCACCAGGATTACTCCTCAAAGCATCAGTTCAGTGAGTTGTGAATTCTATATCACTTAACAAACAGTAAAGTTCATTTTGTCTGCTGTGAAGTCCTGGTAAAAATTTTTAATCTTATCTTTGATTTTGATAATCAAAAAATGGCTGGCTTGCAATTGTTTTCTTTTTAGCACTGTTCAGCTTAATTCTTTCTCTAGTTGCTGTGTATGAATGCTAAGTCAGTGGATGTGCTTTAGGAGATTTTTGTTACTGTTAGAGCAATCTATTAGCTTTCATGGATAATTGCTCCATGCACAGCTTGTCTAGAAATTACTATTTCCTAGACCATTAACATGAAATTTTTTCTTGCAGAAGAATTTTGGCAAATGTAAAAGTCTCTTCCTGCTTCTTCTGGTTTTGGTTTACAACATAAAGTTTTTTACCTGACTAAAGCCAGCAACATGGGTAGATTGGTAGTTTTCATAGGTTAAAGGCATTGTCACCAAGTTGCCACCTTTTATTCCAGTCACTGAAGTCTCCTGTCACCACTTTTCTGTTCTTATAAAGAGTTTCTGACAAACAGTTCTTTTCCATAACAAATTGTTCTCCACTTTCCCCCTCTTCCAATAATGTAAAGTTTGCAGATAGAATTCTTCAGACCAGTTATTTCTCTCCACTTCCCCTACCCATTCATGGCAAATAGAATCACCAAATCATAGAATAGTTTAGGTTGGAAAAGAAATTTAAGAACATAAGTCCAACCATAACCTAACACTGACAAGCCCACTCCTAAACCATGTTCTTAAGCAGCACGTTTCACATCTTTTAAATACCTCCAGGGTTTGTGACTACACCACTTCCCTGGGAAGCCTTTTCCATATGCTTGACTACCCCTTTCAGTAAATAAATTTTTCCTAATGTCCAATGTAAACCTCACCTGGCACTACTTTCCTACTAGAAGAGGCCATTTCCTCTTGTTATCTGTGATAAAAGACCAGCAACAACCTTCTTACAACATCCTCAGGTATTTGTGAAAAGGTCTTTCCTCTTCCTCCTTTTTTCCAGGCTAAGCAACCCACATCCCTCAGCCGATCCTCACCGGACTTGTGCTCTAGACCCTTCACTAGCTTTAATATCCAATTCAGTAACTGCAGCTACTCAGATCTGACTCCAGATGTCTCCCTCTGCACTTACTTTGCTATGATAAATAAATAAAAAAAAGATATTTTGCATCACTTGTTTTGCTCCCACTGTTTAAATATATTCAAGCTATTTTCCATCTCATAAGAATTTTGGCATGTCATGCAGTTCTCCCTTAGGTGACTGTGACTGTTGTGGGTGACTAGAAACAATCTCTAAAATATTTTGCCTTTGGTCAAAATTAATGCAACAAGATTTCTGCTGCTTCATGAAATACACTAGGGATTTTTGAGATATTGTTTTACTCACAATAGTAATGTATTATTCAAACCTTTCTTTGAAGTAGGATGCCTCTTTTACTGTCCTCCTTCTCTTGCTTTGCTAATACTGTATTCAAAACTAAAGACTAAAGCCTTTTAACAATCTCATTTCATATATTGACAGGTGTCACGTATTCATTATAGTTTTATGTCATGCTACCTGGCAAATAAAGATGATGACTTCCCAAGAAGTGAGCACAGAAGAAGAAAGTGTAGCTACATCTGAGCTATATTAAATGCACGACACATGTTTGCTCCAGCAAGGCAGACTTGTTTTTAGAAGGGACTAATGAATCTGGAGGTCTTGAAGACTTCAAAAACAGATTCCACTTCAAAGTGTTAATAGAGGTGAATGAAATACTGTGTCATATGGAGAG
The DNA here is from genome assembly GCA_013399135.1 of Heliornis fulica. Taxonomy (NCBI): domain Eukaryota; kingdom Metazoa; phylum Chordata; class Aves; order Gruiformes; family Heliornithidae; genus Heliornis; species Heliornis fulica. Next base: position 35,428 of record VXBZ01001060.1, on the reverse strand, counting down.
AGGCATGAAGTCAAAGACTGCCCCACCATATGTGTGCACACCCTCTTACATTCTGATATGTCCCTCCTACAGAGCTTATGTAGACATTTTCTGAAAGCCATCACTCTCAAGTCAGCCTACAAGAGATGTTTAACAGATCATGGAATTACTCCTTAAGAATAATTTCTGGCTTAACTGTAGCAGTAATGATGAATTTATTTTTTTACACTACAACTAATTAAAAGATTGTTCACTGTGACAAGATGACAAAGTTCATTGTATCAGAACAAAAATATGGATATAAAATGCAAAAAACCTGAAAGGACCACAGTCAAAAGATGGTGGGATGGAGACGATGGTGTACACAGCAGGCAGGGTGGAAAGAAAGAGGATGAAAAGCAGCATGGCCATGTAGAAGTTATTGGATCTGGAAGCCTTGAACACCCTCTCTTGGGGGACATTGCAGCACATCACTGCCCAGCACTGCAGGTACATGGAAGTGTGGAGACGGAACACATTGATCGCTGGGAGACATGGAGCATAAAAAGATCCCATCCTAGAAAAGAAACAAAATAAAAATTAAACACTTTGTTGTAGGACTTCTGTCTTCCTGCATACACCATCCATTTCTTATGTCAATGTTCTTTTCAGACATACACCCTCTGCATTCAGAAATCAAGTTCATAAAACCATCTTTATAGTTTTTACTGATCTCTCTTCAGTCCTCCTTTAAGAAGAACTAGAGGTATAAGCGAGACTTCTCCACTTGAACTTTCTTGTTTCAAAGCTACAAAGCTCTTTTTCTCTGTAAATTGAATTAAAGATTATCCATTCTTATTTTGTCCCTTTATTTCATGTAACATCTCATTGTGTTGTATATAAAGGGATAGCCCTAAAGCTAGATATTACCAAAATTATCTAGCTTATTCTTTATGATTTCCCTTAATATACTAGCATCATTTTAGGAAATATATTTTTGGGTATTTTTTACTTCTGTTATCATGTTAATTTACTGTTTCATTCTAAAATACTTCATTGATTCTGCTAAATATTGAGGCTTTTTTACTGCATACAGTTGTGGGATTATGACACTGAAATATTTGAGACAATTTAATCTTCATCATACCTTGTTTCTTGTGGCGATCTGATTGAAGAGCAATTACTTTCATTTACATGCCCAAATGATACAGTATGTAAGGGATCAGGAATCTACTTTTTCCTTAGTCATTGTCCAGGTCACCAGAGCTGAGCTGCTTTGCCTCTGAGGGCCTCAGTATTTCTATTTTCTGCTGGTGAGTCCACACCTCGGATACTGTGTTCAGTTTTGGGCCCCTCACTACAAGGAAGATGTTGCATGGCTGGAACAGGTCCAGAGGAGAGCAACCAAGCTGGTGAGGGG
>VXBZ01001060.1:9667-21339 GCA_013399135.1 Heliornis fulica | reverse complement strand
GGGTCTTTTCCAGCCTTAACAATTCTATGATTCTATGATTCTATGATTCTAAGTAGTACATCAAGAGTTTATGGACTCTTTTTTCTGATCATAACCTCAATTCATTTATTAATGATACAAACATAGCATAGTTTGATCCAGAAAATAAGAAAATGTTTAAATTAGTGTTATATAAAAAGGTTATATATTTATGCAATTAATAATAGCCAATCAAGGTCAATATTTTGTACCTCAGGTTGGTTACATGTCAGTAGGGAATATTCTGTAGCAAATAATGGCAATATTGCCTTACTCACTTTCCTTTAGAAACACACATGCTCCAAATTTTAGTTCTGTGATACAGTCTCCTTAGCAGTATTTTCTAGTAAAGCAAATGAAAGTAAAACAACAAATGTAAACATGCAAATGTTTAACTACTTTCCAGATTGCAGCATAAGCTAATATAACAGCTTTTGATAGCATGATTCTTGTTAGTATAAAGTTGTTCCCACACCTTTCAACAGAGAGAAAACTGAATTCCTCCTGAACTATCTTCATCTGCTAGTCTGTTCTCAGAACTTAGAGCTTGTGATGCTTAAAGCCAAGCAGTTTTCTACACGACTTTTATTTCCCATCACATAAAAATGTAATAACTTTTATCAAGTAACTTGACCAAATCTCAACAACCTAATTTCTCTGGATTCTATGGGTGTATTGCTGGAGGTTTTATGTTACTTTCTTAGTCATCTTTTGGTGTTGAAAATTATGGATTGACTTTCCTCATTCAATCATCACCCATCCCAGCATCCCAGCATTTGTGAGACATCATTTTGCTTTACTTTAAATTGGATATTTATCTATCTATCACAACAGTATGTTTGCTAAGAAAGTAAAACCTGCCTAGGTTTTCATAAAACACTATTGACCTCAGGCTCTTACTGCATACTGTTACTGCAAACACTATCACAATCACTATACACATCTGTCGGGCTGCATCTGCTCTAGAAGAAAGCAAATTATCCACAGAAAAATAGTATTGGACTCTGGGACTGGGTAGTTGGAACAGGAAGACATGAGTTTCATCCTGTTGTTACACTGCAGAGTTGTATCCATAAAGCCTGAAAAAACTTTGGGTTTTCCCACACATTAGTCACTTTGCTTGGACCAGCTCAGGAGGAAAGCAAAGGAGACCAAGCTCCCTGAAGACATCTTGTGAGTCTGTAGAGTGGCTGGAAAACAACCTTATAAGCACAGAAGAGTAAAGGTAAAGACTTAAAATAAAGACTAAATACAAAGGGACATTTGAAAGAACCAAGCAAGGAATAGTAATTTTAATGAAGGAGGAAGCAGAGAAACAAGAACAATTATTTTGCTAGATATTTAACACCCACACTCAAAATATTTAAATTCTCAAGAAAAAAAGAAAGACAAAAAAAAAAAACCCAAAAAAACAACTCCAAACTTGCAGAGTAGAGGAACACCATTTCAAACCACATCTATTTGAGAAATGTGCTAGCACGAACTTCATTTCTTTCCCACCACCCGTAGTTCTCCAGACCTTCCAGGGCAAATTTCTGGGATCTTCTGACAACAAAAAAGATGAGGTAGCCACTCCCAGCGAGTGTGCATAGGGCTAAGAAGTTAGCAAGAACCCTCAGAAATCGAGTCAAGTGAATATTTTCTTCTTTTCGGCTCTCCTGCTCCTCCACGATAGCTTCCTGCACTTATTACAAAGGAAATAATAATGAGAACTTTACTGGTCAAAATCCCACATTTCTTCCCCAGTTAAATAAACTACACAGATGTGAAAGCACAGCGGGGCATCACGTTTTGAGATGCACTTATACTGTCTCATAATTTTGGACCCTGGCAGATCCTCAAGGTTTTGGGTCCCCAGAGTTTGCTTTGCTTTGCATTGAGCGGTTCCCCACAGAGTGTGGTAACACCTGCACTCATGTGCCAAAAAGAAATGAGCATGTTCAGTCAGCTTGTGAGGTGCTATGAGGCTGAGTGACCCAGCAGGATAAATGTGTGATTAGTTGCCAGAAAATGGAACTGTCACACTTCAAAATATGCACTTGTGAGAAAAAGAGCAAAAAAGGCAAGAAGTCAGCAATTCAAAGGGAATAAAAAGATAGTTTATATATAAGAGCACCAAAAGAGGAAAATAGCACACTGCTTCGGACTGCAGAATAAAACATTTGACCCACACTCACCCTTTGCCAGAACTGATAAGTACTAAGACTCTGGTGTAACTAGTGTCCAGTGCCTACTTCTGCAGCAGACAGAGCTCCTGCTCTAAAATGTCCTTGTGAAAAGAAAGATTGGTTACAGCTTCTCTCTTTGGTATAGAGATCATTTGCCCACAGGAGAAAATGAATTCCAGCACCATAAAAAGCTGATCAGCATGGCTCTGCTTTTCTTGTGTTTGTTACGTAAACAAAAGGAGATTGCAGCAGCAAAACTCTCATGACTTCACACAAGCCACCTCACTCACTCTCTCTCTCTCAGAGGTTCCTTACTCATTTGCAAAGATCATGGTAAACCTTAAGGAGTTTACTTCTTAATAATAAGTCTCTGCCTCAACTGATTTGCATTCTCCTCCAAACAGCTTTGGGCAAGTGATAGGTGGGCAGGAAAAGCTCACAGAGTTTCAGTGCTTTCAGTAGTTATTTCATCAATATTTGTTTTCCCGGGGCCTTTTGTAATCTTTTATGCCTGCAGTTGTGAAGGTGGGCAGGGTGAGGTGGTATATTGGCTATTTCGCAGCTGCAGAGGGGAAGGGTGTTGTAGCACAAGACTGGTGCTAGTGCAGGTAGTGCTTGGTCCTCGAGCTCCCTCCCATGTTGTATGCTGTCAGGGGGATTGAAAGTCTAGCATTTTAGTTCAATACCTTTCAACATCTTGCCAGATTATTCCCTATACATTATCACACTGACATGTAAATTTTCCTTTACATGATCCCCTGTTGTGTCCCAGAGACCCCAGTGCAGAAACACATTAACATTCAACAGATATATATCCCCTTCACTGTTTTCACAGCAATGCCTCTCACATCCTGCCCCAGATTGCTCACACAATAACCGCTGAATTCAACATACCCTGTAAACTGAAAAGAGTCCTAAGAATATATTGTATGACTTTTCAAATTGAACTATATTTAATAAACTTTATATTATGTAAGGAAAGAAACATTTTTTGTTACTGAAAAGTAACTAGCACTCAAAATTCTGAGGCCATCTTCTGACATGATGAATAGCCCTTTATAGAACATCCTATTGCTTTATTTTATGGTATCTTTTCAGTGTAGCAAGAGAAAATGATAATGTGAATTTGAAAAAATGTCACCAGCTTAAAAAAAAAAAAGAGGTTTTCATACAAATACCATAGAAGCTGGAATCCATCAGAGATGAGAAAAAGATTGTTTTTACAGTAGAATCATTTTTCTGAAACTACCACTGCAGTCACAGAGGACACAAAAGATGCTAGTAATGCTTTATGTTTCACAATCAAAAGGAAAAAATTAAGGTGGCAAAGCACAAAGACACAAACTCAAAAGGGTATAGATCTGCCAAATTCTAGTTTAAGATGCTAGGGGCCAGGCAGAGCTAATACTTGACCTTAGTTCTATCTTGTTCATACCGTTATGAAAGGCAAATCATGTTAACTCTCTTTAGTGAGTGTTATTTTACCTTAAAGCTTGTTGTGATGGAGGCAAACTTATTATCCGCTGTCTCAGGGTTGCCAATAAGGTAGTCCCAACTTGTAAACATTTTCCAGCTGAAATTAAAACTGGTATCATCTCCACCACCTTCTTCATTTGCATTCCTTGCCATTCTACAAAAGCCAGAAAGACACAAGAAGGCATTATTAGAACTAGTTGTGCTATATGAGCATATTTTAAAAATTATTCCTATGTTATAAACTTTATTCTGAAAAAAGACCCCAAAACCGTACATATTATTCCAGCCAATTAAAGTTCAGTGTGAAACAAGAGAGAAAAAACCATTTTCCTATTTAGACGATTTATGTATTTACCACACAAATTTGATGAGAAAAATGAATTTATTTTATTAATAACTCAGAGAAACTCTGCCATATAAGAAACTCAATAGGAAAACAACTTCAAGGAGATTTCTGGAATAAAAATATGAAGAGCATTCTGAACTGCAATTTATTTGATTAAATACTTCACAAAGAATAAGAAAGAATTGTAAAATAAAAAGCCAGAACAAAACCTGAACCTGCTTATACCATACAAGAGTATTATTAATACAGCTTTTCTTTCATATCCTGTGCACTTATAAATGGGATTTGTAACAGTATTCACAAACATCATATTATTTCTTCAGTGATTTGACTTAATCTTCACTAACTTCTCTATTTCATAGTGTTGTTATTCACGAAGTCATAGTGGTCTCTCTTCAGTATATTTTATCATTTAATTTAAACCTTAAAAGCAGGGATGGATGCTATTAGTAGTTTATGAACAATTCAGCCTTCAGTATTGTATTGATTTCTCAATCAGGAGAAGGCAATACCTATTTCAAAGCTTACTAATACAGCACAGTTATATTGCTATCAATACATTCTGCATGCCACATTTTTAACAGTCTACTCTCAGATCTAGGAATAGAGTAATAAGGAAATAACACAGAAAATGCTTCTGAATTGTTGTAAACTAGTATGAGGGTGGGCAAATTTGTTTGGGTTTTGCTTGCTTTGTTTGTTTCATGGTTCACGTACAGAGAGAAGAGAAATCATGGAAAGTCCTCAGTAGGAATGACCATGCACCTGGTTTCTACACTCAGATGGTTCCTTTTTAATATTTCCTAAACAGTTGTGTGGTTGGGATATAAATTCTGTGAGATCAGAAATGTTCCCATTTTGTGGTATGCACCAGAAGAGCTGCTGAGAAGAGCCCTAAATCTAAATATTTTCCCTAAATAAACTAATAGTTCTTATAGTCCTCACTAGCTCTTTCATGCAGATTCTCTTTGCAAAATCTCAGTCAGTAGCAGAAAAACGGCATCACACCCCGTTACACTGCTTTTAGCTCCTGTGCCTGTGTTGTTTTCTGGAGAAAAGCAAAAAGCAGAAGACTGCAAAAACTCCTCATAAGATTACTTAAATATTCATCAGCATTAGTGTCCCATGGCCAGATGGGTGGTTAGCACGGATAAGATCCTTTTTTTAAGCAACGATATTCTTTTGTTAAGGCCATGGGAAATTTCTGCTAGAAAGTATTGGTTTTCTTCTGTTTGGATGACTGTCATAGTAATGCAACTGACTGAGGCTAAGACTTTTGCATTGTATACAGCTAAATTATTTTAAAAAATATTTCAAAAAATATTCTAAAACTAACCAATGACATTGTCTATTGCAGTAGTAGTTAGTTCTTTCTCCAAAAATACACATATATAACTGAAAACTTTTTTTTTCTTCTGAAATGTTTATTGTGCTCTGCAGGAAACCTTGTAATAGTTGAAAAATAGAATATGAATTAATCTTGTGCTCATGCAAGTGAAAAATACTAGCTTCAGCAAAAACAGTGGAAATAGACTTACTGCACCTTCCTCTTTATTCACAACTGTCCTTGAATCTTGACCTGCAATGCTCTGATTTATTTTTTTTTCACCCTAGGCATCTTTTAAAGCCACCATTGTAACTAACAGTATTCCTGTAGTAGGTGGTTACCTCACTTGAGTCAGGAGTGTTAAAGATTATATTAATTAATGGTCTGTCTCCTTAGAAATTATCAGAATTATAGCAGTTTATTCCAATAGTGAATTTTGCCATAAAATAATAATTGTATTTTATTTAAATTCTGATCTTGAGACAGAATTTGAGATCCAAAAGCCTAATAAATCACCGGTTATACTGCCAAGGCCATGTTTCACTTATGCCTCTGCTTCCTACAGTTTTAACATTATGTTCTTAACATTGTATTGAAGTTACATTTCACACTGCTGGAGATTATTTTTTTGCATTCCAAAGGGCATTATGCCCTTACTATGGCCAGTAGCATTAATTCCCCTAGACCACTGTGCAAATGTGATTTAACCACTGAAGTCTTGCTGTGAATCATTTACTGCTGACTGCGAGTTACACAGAGAATTATTTGCCATATGTTTCTTTCTTGTCTTATTCCTTCTTAAAAGAATTTAACTTGCATAAGGTATCATTAAAGATAGAACAATTTAATTTCCTGGATGTTGGCAGACATTCTGCTAGATGCAGACTATTATGAAAAGATGGGCTGAAAGCTCTGTTCCTGGCTTTATGCGTTCATTTTTCACTTTGAAGTTTCAGGAGGGAAGTGTTATGTTATTTCAGCAAAGATTTTTCCCACTTTGACAACACTGCTGCACAACTGCTGGTGCAGAACAATAGATAAATAAGCTCAGGCTGAAGGAGTCTTATATGACTTTTTACCTTGCATCTGATCTTATGTTGTCCTGCCCTTACAATTATCATATTTTTAAAAAGACAGTCTCAGTGGTCAACAGTGGAATTATCTGCCTTTTCGAATGCAGCTTATTGCAGAGCCAAGGAGAACTTACGTTCGAATGACAATCATAAAACTGTAGCCAATAGTCCCAACTCCAACAAGGAAATATGACAGAGGCATCCTGAACTTGAGCCATCCAATTGTCCTCTGGTTATTGTAATAACCATAAAAGAGTACTGAATACTGTGCAAAGCCCTGAAAAGTCAGCAAAAATTATAATAAAGTCACATTTGTTTAATATGCACGCAATCAGAAATTGTACCAATAACAAAGTACATTCAAAACAGTTGTAAGCATCGCTAAAATAAACCGCTCAGAATGAAAAAGCTCTCCTTTTATTTAGAAAGATAGTTTCATGTCAACTTTTAAATCTTTTCTATTTCAAGCTCTTAAAGGGCACTGTGCCTACAGTTTAGAGAGTCAAAACCTTTTCAACCATGTACATCTTGTTGTAAAGACAAAAACATTTTAGTTTGCAAAATTTGTTTCACAAATTGCTTGCAGATTAAATGGATTTTAATTTAATTTTCACACATTTTCAGCATTTGCATAGCCAGTTTGATATAGAAATCCTGTTCTCCTCTGTCAAGCAATGTTTCTTCTGTTTATCAGGTGAACATTGCATCTGCATTAGCTGTATTTTATGTCTAGCATTCAGGAGGCAAGCTTTTTAACACTTAAGAGTCCAAGTATATAAAAAGTGTAACAGAAGTATATATTCTCTTTCAGCTACCCAAAGTGTGCCTCCTTATCTAAAGATCTTAATGAGAATTACCATCTCTAATACAGGTCACATTGCTGATTTTTCAAAAGAATTAACCAGAAGGTATTGCTGCTATCTAAAATGATCCAAATAGCTCAAGCTTCCTGATAACCCTCAGGTTAGAGCAAGAACTCACCTTCCAGAGGAAGACTGCATCCAGAGCCTTTGCAAGGACAACTCAGCACGTCCACAACAGTGGCAAAGCTCCAACTGGATGTAATGATTTCAAGTCAAATACAGAGTATTTGACCGTGTAATTGGTGGATAGAACATGCATTATTTTAACACTAACACAGTAAGTGGAGGGCTTTGAAAATTACAAAAGCTGTTTACTTCCCTTCTGTTTTTCAGTTGCTCGTTTTATTTAAAATAAATAACATCTTTCTTCTCTGTATTATTACAAAACGTGCATTGAATTTATTGTGGCTTTTCTTACACATGAAATGAGTAGCAGTGTTATCTGGAAAACCTAATTCACATTTCTAAGCTGAAAGTGAAATATTAATATATGATAAACAGCTATATTACTGAAAAATTCTTGATTTGGTAATCAGCATATCTCTTTTCATAGCAGACTAGCTTTGAGAATGTGTCTATACATAAAAGATGTATATGTTCTTCTCTGATACAAGAAATATTGCTATAGAACATATTTATTTCTAACTACCAGTAAAACATATTCACCAGTCGGGGCACATTTAAATTCAACAGTATGTCTTCTGTATGTTTTTGCTCATTTAAGCATCTGATAATTCCATCTTAGCCAAGGTCTCAATACAGCCCAGTGCAGCTCTGGAGAGCCTCTTGGATCGCTCAGAGTATTAAAATGCTTTTTAACTCAATGTGTTCTGCAAACTCAAAGATAATTCCTCTACTTCATGTCATTCAATGTGTTGTTTCCTGGGCTTTGACTACTGCATTTTTTCATGAGACTTGAAATATATTTAGCTGTAAAGGAAGACATGTACAGAAGATCTCCTTCACTTCTTTCTGAGCCTAATATAAAAGAGGGTTTGATAAGAATGTTGGTCAAACACTTTATGGAATTGAACCTTGAGAGTCTTGTTTTTTAGGTTTTGAAATATTACATGAACTGAAAATATACAAAGTTAAAACTGAATTCCAAGTAAAAGATACCCAAATCCAAAAGTGTTTCTCTTCGCCATGTCAGTAAAATGCATTTCAAATGCAAAAAAAAAGAGAAAGAGATGTTGATCTCATCTTTTCTTTACTGACTTAATGGTTGGTGGTTTTGGTATTTTACAGGGATGAAGTCATGTTTGCTGTTGTGGGATCACTTATTTGTAGCATATTTGGTAGCATACAATAACCATGATGTTTAATTATAAATATCATTGTTTTCAGGGAGTACTTGTCTATCTGATATGTCTGAAGAAAATTCTTTCTGCCCCTTAGCATTTCAGGGGATCCATCTGCTTCACTGCCCTCCTCTGCATTTATTACCTTTTCATTTGCTCCATGTGCTAACTGCTATTCTGCTATTTACTACACCTTTTTTCTCTAGAGCTGTCAGATCCTGTTTCTGTCTATTATAAACTTCCCTTCTCTTTCCACCATCTGTCTTCATTCATCTTTTCTAAAATATGTTTCTTACAGAAGCTTTTTTCCCATTTTCTGAATAACACTCTTCTAGTCTATAGTCTCTTTACAAAATTTCCAAGTTTCCATGACTCCTTCTTTTCTGATATTTCCATAATGGTTTTCTCATTTTAGAACATGGCCATCATTATTTAACTTCCCAGCTAAATGTCTACATATATTCTTCCTGTTACTCAAGTATACAACTCTCGATAAACCAGACACAGTGTCATTTTATGCAACACTCATTGCAAAATGTCGCATACATGGCTTTTTAGAAAGATCTTTCTATCCTTCTGTACCCAAGGAGGGTCCATTGCTTTATGTGACAAAATAAAGTAGAATTCATCTGCACACTTGTTATACCTTTATAGTCAAAAGATAGGCAAACATTTTAATTTCTACTTGTTATTTTCTTCAGATTAAATTGTCTACAGTTAATAAGCTGAAATACTTGATTGTAAACGGATATATCCAGTTGAGGTCTTTCTGATGTTCTGTTGTCACACAACCCGATTCTTTCTCCAATAATAGCTGGAGATTAGGAAAGATTGAACATTTTCTTTTCAATTAAGCTAAGATATCTGCATATTATGTAAGACTAAGNTTTCTAATTCACACTGTATTCTTGAATTTGTAACCTTAATCATATAAAACGTAGGATCAAATTCACAGAAAGTTAATACCCAGGACTGTGCATCCAGTTTTGAGACTTTTTCCCATGTGTCTTTGGATTGCTACTGAAATGTTCATGGTGGCATTGAGCTTCATTATAAGTTTTTTTAATGAATGAAATATTCTTACATAGATCTTGGTGGGAGGGGGAGGGAGAAGGTGTGTGGTGTAAAAAAAAAAAAAAAGTAAATTAATTCTATTAATTCTATTGCCATTTTCTCCTGAAATATTTAATGTTAAAATTCTGAATATCAAATAATAAATAATAATCAAGAGTCAATTGAATATGCAGTATTGTAAGTTTATGCACTTACACTAAAATCCCAGAGAGTAGCAAAGTTCATAGCAGTTGCTTCTTCAGCTCTTGGGACAGTTTTTCTAGGTAAAGAACCATATGGTTTACCCATCAGAGCCTGAAAACAAAAAATTAGATTTACATTTAAAAGCAAAATATTAACAAAGGGAAGGGACATTGACCTGCCATTTCTTAGGAAGATTTGGTTTATGCTCTTAAAGCCTTTTGTGAGGATGATCTAACTTTACATTTCCTTCCATTGTTCTTCACGTTAATGATTGAAATTATGCCTAAGTGTGCAGTAATGGTATTTTCCAAATTTAAAGTGATGTTCTGCTACTATCAGAGGATTGTCAAGCTGTACCTCTTGCATGGAAAGGCAACATGGAAGTCCAAATTCCAATTCCTTTAGTGAGTGGTGTTTGTCATACAGACAATATGAGATGATTCTTTTACTTTTTTCGCATTATGAACTTTATTGGGTTTTTTTAATTAAAATGTATGGGAACATCCTACGGATTCAGTTTTTGGTTTCTGAAAGTCTCACTGCTGCAGGCAAAATATATACTTGTGGCTCAACCACAGTATATGTTCTCACAGAGTCTTTTGTAGGCTTTACCCTAAAAACTGTTGGGTATTTTTCTGTGTTTTAGCTTCAATGGAAGATGAAGCATACTGATGAAATTCCATACTAGGAAGCTACTGGAATTTCATACCTGACTGCCATCTGCTTACTTGGGGAACTGGAATAGTGCAACCGGGGAGACGACACAATTTTTAAGTTCCATATAAGCCCTCTTTTTTTTAGGAAGGCATTATGGTGGCTCAAAGGAACTACATAAATACATTTCAACAGAAGTGATTTCTGCCTGGGTCACATCTCTGATCAACATTATTGTGTACAACAGTGGTGCTGTACACAGTGCAAAATATGAGCCGAGTCTCTTATGACTTTCCTGACCTGTTGGACCTTATCAGCATGGAAGAATTAAGGCAACTGAAAAGGATCCATGGTATCTCAGAGGTCTGGAATTTATCTTTTTATTGCAATGCATATTTTAGCTAGCATAATCCAGTTGGCTGCTTCTTTCCTTTCTGTCTCAGTTTCTCTCTTTAGTTCTCAATAGACAGAAAATTTAACCCCATCCCAGACCATGGGAAAACACTTTCAGGACACAAATACATATACATTTTTCTGTCATGTGTATTTCAAGACACCTTTGTATAGAGACAACTGCCCCAAAAGAAAGCATGTCTTTACAGCTTTAGTAAACCTTAATATTTTTAAATGGAACATGATTACAAATTTATTGAACGGTCTAGCTCTATGAAATCTCACAGCAGACAGAAATTTACATAACAATTCTCAATGATTATTAAAAAGATTCTCACCTCAGGCACCATTACAAGTCCAAAGGTGAGTCCAAAGAGAATCATATTTATTCCATACATCCAGCGTAAGAATATGAAATAAGATGCCACTGATGAGCCAAAATGACCTATGAAATGATGAGATGTAAAAAAAGGGCAGATAAGTTAGTCCCCATATGTTATTTTTACCTTAAGATGAAGCTGTTCAAAGTTTCTTTTAAAAGAAAATTTAGAAAGGAAGGTTTCCATGTTCTTTATTACCATAATTTAAATAACATTTTTTTCCAGATTGCATACTAGCATTCACTGACCTAGCAGAAAGAAAAAAAATAAGAAAAAAAGAACCCTAAAAGTATTATTTATACAGAGTATATAAGGTCACTTATAAGCTTTTGTATTTAATAATATTAAAACTTCTAGCAGCATGATTCAAAACAAATCACACATTTATTTGTTGGATTTTTTTTTTTTTGTCTGAT
>VXBZ01001059.1:246528-268962 GCA_013399135.1 Heliornis fulica | reverse complement strand
CGAGAACTTCCTGACGCAAACAGTGGATGAGCCTACTAGGAGAGGAGCACTGCTGGATCTTGTGCTCACTGACAAGGATGACCTGCAGGAAGCGCTGAAGCTTGTGGGTAGACGTGGCTACAACCACCATCAGATGGTGCAGTTCAGGACCCGATGGGGTAGGAAGAGATTATCAAGTAGGACTGCAAACCTGGACCTCAGCAGGGTCCCATTGGGCCTCTTCAAGCGTAACCATCCACAAACATATAGACCATGTTGGAAGAGGTTAAACCCCCCTTGCGTTCCAGCCGGCTCCAGATTGCTCTGGGTGCTTGGGGGCAGCTGGGCTTCACTCCTGACTGATGTCCAATTGGGTGCTGTAGAGTGAGCAGCTCTTTGCAGTGCTCGGCAACAGAATGAAGACTCAAGATGGAGCCAGGATTTGGCCTTGATGATTTTATTGGTCCCTTCCAGCTCAGGAGATTCTCTGATTCTATGATTATAAATGCCTGTAAAGCTAAGGGAAAGCTTCCTTCTCCGTCAAGAGCTCTGAATAAAGTCAGAGCTCACTTCTGAAGGTAAAGGAGAATCTATGTATCCTGGTGCTTTAGTTTAAAATGAATTTTTTTAAGATAATTTCTTGCTTTTAATCATGAGCAACTCACTAACAATCACTCATGTTTTGCTCCCTTCTCAGACCACAGTCTACTTACGTGCACATTAAGCAGATTGTAAAATACTGTGCCCAGGATTAGAATAGGAGCAAGAATCAGCTCCTGCAGCTCCTGCCAGCACCGGCCTCTGGCTATGGCAATTCAGCTTTGATCAAACGAGTTGAAGGAGTTGACTTCTGTGGCTCCTAGCTCATGTGCTTCTTGCCTGTAGAATTAATAGAGAGGCATCACAGAATGCATACAATCTAAAGTTTTGAATGTGAGCAAGCAAATTTATTTTTTCTAACACATATCAACCTGACACAGATAACTTGGGTTTGGCAATCAAAAATGAGATTTTTTTTCCCAGTGTTTTTACCAATAGAGACTTTAAAATAATTAAAGCTTATTGTAAAGCAAAACATTTTAATGTTTAGTGATGTTTGTGAAACGTTTTTTCCCTATATATATTTTTTCCCTCTCCTGCCCCCATACCATGGTCTGTCCAACTCTTGAAATAAAACAACAGGTCATGACTGCACAGACAACTCTCCAGAAAAGTATCAGGAGGACGAAAAGATGTGTTGTTTTGTGTGACTTCATTTCTGAAAAGACATGGAGTTTTTTGTCTGTGCATCTTTCCTTATTGCTGAGGCATCTTACAGTCTCATCTGGGTACCCTTTGTACACCTAGCTTGAAAATGGTTGGAGTGAGGGAGGGAGACACTAACCTGGGAAGCAGAAACTGAGGCAACTTCCTCTGAAGTAATACAGAAAGGAACAGATGGCAAATGTTGATCCTACAATCAGTAATTTTGTCTGAGAAGAAGAAAAAAAATCTCAACAAACTGGTGCTAAATGAAAGACAACCTTAGCAAACTGTGTTATGTGTAAAAATAGAACAGGTGTAAGGAGATAAAAAACAATATAAAGTAAAAGTTAAAGGGATAGGAATTTATTTTTTGCTTTTAAAAAATCATATTTTTGTAAGAGAGTTTATTGTTTACATTTACAATAAAGAACTCTAAGACATTTAGTGTCTATATAACATTTTTTTTAAAACAATGAACCTGATGCTATAGCCTCTATGGTGCCAAAATTCTATGTCAGCAATCTGTTCCCCTCCCCTGACATTAAATGCAAAATTCAGCCATCAAAGTCTACCACATCCATCAAAGCCCCAAACCCACAGTCTTCAACACCTACTATAGTCACAGCAGCTGAAAGAACATACTACAGAAGGCTATCACATAAAAGTAGAAAGGCATTATTTTCACTTATCACCTCCTGTGAATATGTGCCAGGGAACTCACAATCTGTGCTTCCCATTTCTGGAAACAATGCACTAAACTTTGTAAACACAGGTCTTATGCATCATTTATGTCTCTGTGGTTACATAGATGTCAAGTTTCTTTGAAGATAGAAAGATGCTAGTTTCTATGCCAGCAGCAAACGCCATGGGTCTGAATCAGAGTCTACCATAGTTGACAAGGAAGTATCATTAAATTATAAATCTGAATATCTGAATAAATTAGGCAGCTTGTACAACCCTAATTAGTCTCTTGTTTATATGCAGAGTAAGCAAAAAAAAATAAAGGGGAGAAGAACAGGCTCTAACTAGTAAGGCATGTTCTAAGTTCACATCATCTTTCCATGGTATCCACTGAAAAAAATCTTCCACCACTTTGCACTTACATGAGCACCACTGACACCAGCCCAGCCCAGCTGGTAAAAGTCATCCTAGGGTTATTAAGATCAGTGGAGCTCTGTAGACTTCGAAAGATGCTACCAGAAGGTCTCCATGCTTCCTTCTAGTGAAGGTCAAGTTCACATTCCTCACCCCCACAAGTGAAGGCAAGGCTGGGAACATCCTCAGCTCTCTGTTCAGGGAGAAGTGGGCTCCTGGGTGAGACAGCTGCCCAGAGATTCAGTGTCCTGCAAGTCACAGGATACACATGGAATTAATACTGATGGCAGCAAGAAGCAGTTTGCCTTCATGATTTTTATTTGGCAATGCTTGACCTATACACCCTCAAACAAATGCACTCTCTGTTCCTGCCTCTCAGATGTACCTTCAGCAGAATGGCAGCTTCCTCACACTACTCCCAGCAAATAAAAGTTTGTGCCAATGCTGGCACTGGCATCTGCAAAACACATAGCAGGAAAGAGAGCAAAAGGCCCCAGCACTTGGTCCTGAAAGATAATACAGGTGTTGCTCTTCTTCCCTTCCTACCAAATATCTGCACGACCCGAGTGCAACACACTCTTTCCCTCACATCCCCTGTGTTGGTCCTGGCTTAGCCCTGTCCCACAACTAAGGAGCATGAAGCCGCTTACCCACCCCTGCCCCAAGCAAGAAGATGAGAAAACTTGTGGGCTGAGCTAAACAGTTTCATAGGTAAAGCAAAAGCCACAAACAAAGGAAAACAAGGAATCAATTCCCCACTTGCTGTCAGCCGTCCCCAGGAGAGCAGGGATCCGTCACGCACTGATGGTTACTTAGGAAGACAAAGGCCACCACTGACCACTGCTGCCTTCCCAGCCTTCCTCTTCTCCAAGTCCCTTATATGCTGAGTATGACATCATACAGTATGGGATATCCCTTTGTTGGGTCCCAGTTGGGGTCAGTTGTCCCAGGTCTGTCCCCTCCTAACTCCTCGTGCACCCCAGCCATCGCCCTGGCAGAGGGGTGTGAGAAGCAGAAAGGCTCCACAGTGAAGCATCTTTATATAACAAAAACACCTCATGTGATCAACATGGTTCCCAACACAGATCCAAAACACAGCCCCATGCCAGCTACTGTGAAGAAAATTGCTTCTATCTCTCAACTGAAACCAGGACACCGTTCCACTAGACATTTCATAGAATCATAGAATTTTTAAGGCTGGAAATGACCCCTAAGATCATCCAGTCCAACCATTAACCTACCGCCACCAAGTCTACCCTTAGACCATGTCCTCAAGCACCGCATCTCCCCGTCTGTTAAACCCCTCCAGGGATGGGGACTCAACCACCTCCCTGGGCAGCCTGTTCCAGTGCTTGAGGACTCTCTCAGGACAGAAGTTCTTCCTAAGATCCAACCTAAATTTTCCCTGGTGCAACTTGAGGCCATTACCTCGAGTTCTGTCACCTGTTACTGGGGAGAAGAGACCAACCCCCACCTCACTGCAACCTCCTTTCAGGGAGTTGTAGAGAGCAATAAGGTCTCCCCTCAGTCTCCTCTTCTCCAAAGTAAACACCCCCAGCTCCCTCAGCCTCCTCGTAGGGCCTGTTCTCCAGACCCTTCCCCAGCTCCCTCAGCCTCCTCGTAGGGCCTGTTCTCCAGACCCTTCCCCAGCTCCCTCAGCCTCCTCGTAGGGCCTGTTCTCCAGACCCTTCCCCAGCTCCCTCAGCCTCCTCGTAGGGCCTGTTCTCCAGACCCTTCCCCAGCTCCCTCAGCCTCCTCGTAGGGCCTGTTCTCCAGACCCTTCACCATCCTCGTTGCCTTTCTCTGGACACACTCCAGCACCTCAACATCCTTCTTGAAGTGAGGGGCCCAAAACTGAACACAGATCAAGCCTTCCTGAGAAGTCAAGCTCCTCGTTGCCTAAACTGACAGAAAATTAATTATTTTTTTTCACCCTTTCCTTTCCCCAATACACACCCACTGACTGTTGGGGCCCTGGCTGTACTGAAGGACTATGCTGACCACATGCAGGGCACCCTGGCCTTGGAGCAGTGCATAGGGGAGCCGGAGGGCTGCCTAGGAACAAGGAAAGAGGTTACAAGGGGAATGGCTGAAAGGTTTGAAATTTGCGGGTTTAATGCGTTAACCAATCAGGACCGAGTATTCGTTGAGCAATCGGAAAGCTCTAACCAATGATAATTTAACCTTTGGCAGATGTTCATGGGTACTGGCTACCAAAGGGTGTATAAAGATGTGGGGGACAAGGAATAAAGGGATTGAATCTGCACCACGTTGATGTGTACTTACACCCCGGTTCGCGCCGCAGATATCTGCTGCTGCCCTCCAAGTGACTACAAAAAATGAAGGAGGGCAAGACCAATATTCCCTCTACACTTTTTAGTGCTCACTGCACTAAACCAAGGAACAGAGTTACCAGAGTTAATTATCTAAACAGAATATAGTGCTGTGAAGGAGGCTGAAGTTCACTGTTCTCACAGAGGATAACCCACGCAGTGGCTCATCCCAGGCCGTGGTGTGCTAAAAAATGGAGGTGATCTGTGTTCTGCCACCCCATTTTGCAAATTGCTGTTTACTCTTGGATCAGAGAAGAGCTTGGCAACACCCTTCTGTAAAAATGAAATAATAGATTTGGGTCTGCGTTTCAGAAAATATGGTCTTTGATATTTCTTAGGTGAACTTTCTGTTTGAGGCTGGGAGATAGTTTTATTGCTTTTCCTTTCTTAGCAAAGATTTGCTGCTCCCACCCAACCTCTCAAATCTCTTGCACACTCCTCATCATACTTTTTTTTTTAAAACAGAATTTGATTTTGCAGAACAAATAGTATAAATAATTAACGAGGAAGACATTTTAAAGTCCAAAATCCACTCTTCCTTCCACATACATTTCATTTTGGCATTAAAACTATTATCTTCTTGTTACCACAGTTTGGTAACAAGCTAAACTCCCCATGGACCACAGGAGTATCGTCAGCTACAGAAACCACACCATGCATACAAAAAAAAACACCTTTGCAGAAAACATTGACCCTATAATGACAATGAAGTATTGATTCAGACTACTCTTGAGCTATCTTAAAGCATTCAA
Source organism: Heliornis fulica (assembly GCA_013399135.1). Classification (NCBI taxonomy): domain Eukaryota; kingdom Metazoa; phylum Chordata; class Aves; order Gruiformes; family Heliornithidae; genus Heliornis; species Heliornis fulica. The sequence goes on along the minus strand of VXBZ01001059.1, from coordinate 263,558 downwards.
TTCCATACTCAGTTGCTGCTTTTCCTTAGGCTCTTATTACACTTACTAATATTTCTCTCTACATGTACCTACTACAGTCAAGTCATTTTAACACAAATGTCGGTGTTAGCAGCATTTTCAAGTTTGTGAATACCATTTACTTTAAAACCAGCTCCTCAGATCTGTGCTCCTCAGGTAATATTTTGTTTTGTTCATATGTTGCATAAGCCATCATTTAATACATTTTTAAAAGTAGGTGACATATACAGCAAAGCCTTAAACTATCACATTGTTTCCTGAGTGATAAACAGTGGTCAACATTTTATCCCAGATTCTCATGTGCCACAGCAGCCTCCAAACCCTTTCAGTCCCACAGCATGGCAGATTACACTGGCTGCTCTTTAGTAAGAGCAATCAGCTTTAAGGATCCTTCAACAGTTTGCATCCCCTCTGGCTCATCAGAAATGCCATCAGAAGAGGAGTGCACTTCTGTTTCAAACATCCTACAGCAGAATGAAGAGCCCTGCTCCCAGTATAACCCAGCTGTTTCTTGGTGAATGGTGGGGGAAGGCTGCTGCTCCCTGGCTCAGTTCCTTGTAGGTACTAGATGTGACTAGTTGGGGTGGCTCTCCATGGAAAGGGGGTGGTGGTCTTCCCTGGAAAAGGAGAGAAAGGAGGGCAAGCATACAGAATCACAGCATGGTCTGGGTTGGAAGGAACCCCAAAGACCATCAAGTTCCAAACCCCTGCCACAGGCAGGGCCACCAACCTCCAGTCCTGCATCTAGACAAGGTTACCCAGGGCCCCATCCAACCTGTCTTTGAACCCCTCCAGAGTTGGGGCAGCCACCACCTCTCTGGGCAGCCTGTTCCAGCACCTCATCACTCTCTCCATGAAGAGCTTCCCCCTGACATCTTAAACATTCCCTCCTCTGGCTTAAAAGCTAAAATCCCCAAATGTACAGCTCCCCCTGGACCTCAGAGCCCAGAATCACTTAGCTCTGCCCCTTGCTTGCATTGGAGCACACCTTTTATAGGGAGTGCTGCTCTTACAGCTCTCCTGAAGGCTCATGGAAGACCATCAGGGTAAATTAGCCCATCTGTTTTCATTTGGCAGGGATTCAGCAAAACACAGTTTAGCAAAGTGCTTAAACAAATGATTAACCTTAAGCTTGCTGTTAAGGACCTAAGAAAGTGCTTTGCTGGATTAAGAGCAAAAACTACTGGAAGAGGAAGAAGAGATTCGTGGTCTGTCACACAGGGGGAAGCCTGACAGCTAAGAGGGAAACTGCTTTCCAGATGTGCCAGGATTTTTGCACTTGGCATGGGGTACACAGCACAAAGTTTGCAGCCACATGTGACAAAAAAACAGAAGAGAGACTGTCATGGAGCCCTCTCATGTCATTTTCATGGGGAAAAAAATTAAAAAGAAAAAAAAAAAAGAAAAAAAAGAAGGAAAGATTGCACAACCTTTTACCTCCCGTGAAATAGACAGGAGCACAACTATTTTTCAAAAGACAGAAAGATCCACCAGATCTTTATATACAGTTTCTTGCAGACAACATCTGCAAGATGTTGTCTGCAATGGACATCACCTGTCCATTAAAGAACTATATAAAATTAAATATTTAATAAGTGATAAATTAAATATTAATGACCAATGCATCACAGAGATCCCAAAAAGTTTACATCAAAAAGAAAAAAAGAGTGCTGCTTCTTTTTTTCCTTTTTTTTTTTTTCCAGAAGCTCAGCCTGTTCCCACCTAACTCATTAATTTCCCTTCTAACATCCAAACTCAAGATGTTTGTTTCTTCTCCAGCATCTCTCAAATATCCCCCTGAGCTTCATGGCTGATTTCTGTCTGTCTCCATCACCCTCACTCAGTTTTAGCTGTAGTTGGAGGTTATTTTGACACAAATATAAAAGCTCAAGCCCTGGTTTAATTCACACCAGAAAAAAACCCAGCATCTTCCTCTGCAGAGACAACTGCAAAGCTTCTGCAGGAAGTTTTGAGCTGGCAGAGGAAAGGATGCTGAGGTGGGTGCAGAGCTCAGGCAGCTTAGAAGTTCTGTGTGCAGAGAGGAGCACCCTGCTGTGATAATTAAAGAGCTGCTACAGATTTATTCCCACATCAAGGTCCTAAATATATTTACTTATTTAACTCCCGTATCTTGGAAGAGCTGCACAGAGAGCTCTTCTGAAATGCCTGTTCTGGGGCAGGGAGTGATGACCCCTAGCCCCAAAAGTACTTGCTACCAAGTCTCCTGGGCCCCACACCTGAAATGATGCTGCAGGGATGGGGTTTAGCAGCTCAGCTTTCAGCCAGCGGCTGCGAACGGTCCCCGCGCTGGCTTCCACCCTCTAGCACTGCTGTGCAAAGCAGCCAGCTCCGGTTTCCAAAACAAGCGTTTCTGTGTCTGCTTCTCCGTGTCTCTGCCACAAGCTGCTGGTTGTAACACCTCTCCCCATGCCCTGCGTGGCTGTCATCCTTCCCACCGAGGAGCAGGAGCGGGGACAGCCTGAGCACGTTAACACCGCTCATTAATCGATCAGCGGGGCCAGCGCCAAGCGAAGCCAAGTGCTGTTTTCCCTCCCGCCTGCCACAGCCGGCCTGAGGCAGCTGCTTCTGGAAAAAAAAAATATCCCTGCTGGGAGAAGGAACTGGCTGGGCACAGAGAGGGAGGGATGCTCAGCGGCCGTGGGGTCAGGCCCTTTGGCTGGAAGTGGCACGCAGGCTTTCACAGAGGTTTTTCTGAAGCCATGCAATACCCACCTGACTCTGCATCACCCCTGAGAGAGAGGAAAAAAAGAAGAGTCCCTTTCAAAGAGCCTAAGCACTTCTCTTTCTGCAGCCCAGCATGGAAGCACATGCTCTGGGAGCTCTGAAAAGTCAGCACACAGACACACAGACACACGCAGACACACACACTTGACCTGCTAACAGAGAGTATTAGGTCCTTTGGGGCAGCTGCTGTCCCTCATGGAAACCAGTGGAGTTTAAATTCTCAATTTTTTTTTTCTCAAAACCTGAAAAAAAAAGCCCTGTGGTGGCAGTTCCCACAAACAGTTCCACCAATTTCTCCAGAGCAAGGCGAATCCTAAAGAGAACATAAAGTTTCCATTCATAAGCAATTTTTTTCTTTAAATCCCCTCCAAAATAGGTTAGGCATGTATGATGGAAGTACCTGCAAGAAATAATTGCTGCACAGGGGCCAAATTACTCACATACTTCAAAACAAACCAAAACTCCCACCTGGTATGAGTGAAGGGCTTAAAGGAAGTCAGTTAAGAAATGGATAAGACCATCATTTTAGATCTGTCTAACTGTCAGCTTAATTTTTTTTCTTTATTCTTGTTAAAAATTTCATTAACCCAATTGTTCTGCTTACCTACCACTGGTATTGTTTGTTTGTGGGTTGTTTCATTCTGGAACATGAAGCTCCTTTTCCACATGAATAAAAATCCCCCAAACACTGCAGGAAAAAGAATTTTGGAAAGTTTGAATAATACAACTAGCACATAAAGCCCTGCTCTGGGGTCCATTAGGTATTTAGAGACCTGCTGCAGCATTAATGTGCCTTAATATGGACTGTAAATCTTGCAGACATGGAGAAGCAATATCCTTAACAGAAGGAATTATGTCTGTTACTTACCTTGGGTCTTTTGGACAAAAAACCACTTCCTATAAAGATTAACTACAAACTATTCCACACAGTTTAGGCTGAGATGGAATCTCCTTGCAGATCAGTCTAAGTGACAGAAACACTTCTCCAACCTTAATTACAGGAGCAATGTCCGGTGGTACTGCATTAAACTGACCTTTGGTTGTATCTTAGCTGTGCTAAATAAATAAATAAACGAATGAAATAATAAATTTCCAGCAATAAACACAGTCATATCTTATCATTCACAATGTGAAGTTGTTACTACAGTGCCATCTTCAGTGCATTACACAAAGTGGAGTTTTCCTGTAGAGGATTTTTCATTGTTCTTTATGGGTTGGAAATGGATTAAATGAATTTCTACTGCACAGACAAATGAGGGGGGGGAAAGGTGTAAGCCTCTCCTCCTTGTTAATGACTTAATTAAATTTGAATAAGACTATTGTGATTCAGAAAATAGTTATAACATCAGAAGCATATGTAATTCTTAGGCAAAATAATTGAGTCTGGCCACAACAGGCTTTGAGGTAAAAATTGGCCACCCCCATCTACTGCTAGTGACACTTAGCATGGAGATGAAAGTTTCAATGCAAATTCTACATATTACAGAATCATTAAATGTTGTTAAAACAGATTTGACTGAAGGGAAAACTTTACAGACAGGGAAAAAAACCCACATTCTTCTACACAAATTTTACAGTGGATCTGGTCTAGTACTGTGGAGAACAACACATTTGGTCAAACAAGGTCTTCCAGCCTCATCACAAACTTTAGGTGGGATCCAGAAGTAAAGATTGCTTTTCCTGTTGCAAAATGGACTAGCCCATACATCAAAGTAGCCATCAGAGGCAGATTCTTATATTCCTGACTACAGAGCTGCCATGTGGTTCTGCTCCTGCTATGTCCAAACACAGATGTTGCTGAGCCCTGCTACAAACTTGCTTCTTGGCCCAAGACATGGATGTTCTTGGCCCCACCACAGAGCTGTGCTCCAGAGGACACAGGAGAAGGTACTTTAGTAAAGGTCTCTGCTGTGCTTCCATTGTCTCATTTTGTTTGTGAGGGCCATGACAAATGCCTGCATAAGTAGATATGAGTCCATGCCACTGCATCAACCCCATATGGCACTAAAAGACACCAGGCAAACTGACCTCCTGGATGGGTAGTCTCAAAGGGAGTATTTGTGAGAAGAAACAGGAACTGACTTGAATTCTACATCCTGGTCCCACAACTTGCTAGCATATGCAAAAACTGCCAGAGGGTCCAATGTTCCTGAAAAATCAGTGTGATTTTGTTATTACCATGCAGATGTTCTCTTGGGAGGGAATGTATTTGCTTGTCTTTTCAGGCTCATATATTTTCTCGCCTATGGCTCACGGCTGTATTGTTCTGTATAGGAAAAAGAGGCCTATTTAACAGCTGAAGGAGAAAAGTATACAGAAAGGAAAGCCCTGCTTATTCCCTTTCAGTGCTATTCCTCAACCTGAACAATAGAGAACCATGTACAGTAGGGGTACTTTCAAAATGCATTGTATGCTGGTATTCCCCTTTCAAAATGCATTGTATGCTGGTAATGCTCCTCATTTGCATACCACATTCACTTTGAAAGCACATTACAGATGTAACCAGACCCCTACCAACACACTTCACAATATGTAATCCATACTATCTATGCTGTTGTCTGCTTGTAGTTATGCATAAATTACTTGACAAAGCTACACAGGCAGAACGTGTCACACTGCTGTTCGTGCTGTTACGTCACTGTCCGTGTGACTACTGGACAAAATCATAAAATCATGCCCATGGCACCACCCCAACAGCTAAAGGAAACCTCCAAATTCTAGGGGAAGCTGTTTAAAAGATAAAACCTTTCAGCAGTCCCACAGCTTATACTCTTGAGAAAGGATTACAGAATAGGGTCCTTATTTGTTGGCAGTAGCCCAGCTCTCTCACAGTACTTTCTGAATGTTTCACTGGTTAAGGTAAAAGTAATTTTCATCAAACAAAAAGAAATCTTAAATATAGGTGATTCATGATGTCGTTCTTTATTTACATCTTATAAAACCACGGGAATTTAGAACAGGCTTTTTGCTGGACATGTGGACACAATCTCCTGATCAAAACTGTCAAACTGATGATTTATTGAACCAATCCCAAAAGTAAAGGTCTTTACTAAGATAAAACAGTGCAACCACTTGGCAATATTTACAGAAGAAATGGCAAGAACCCCAGTTATTTCAAGGAGTAACCCCCTTCCAAAGACATCACCCCTTGTATGATACTTGTACTCTTGTTGGTAACCTCATCAAATTGCAGGCACAATTTCAGACTGGTCCTGAGGAATGCTACCTGATCTAACCACCATTAAAGCAAACAGAGGAAACATTTGAAACCTTGATTTCTTTTCTACTACACAAAAGGCAGCAAGACAGTTGGGATGTGTCTTTGCAGATAAACTTTGCCCTCAGCTGCACATATGAGGTCCTCGGCTCCTAGGGCATATTCTAACTCAAGAATGGAAAAAATTTAAAAGCTGCAGGCTGAAAATATAAACCCAACTGCTTTTGTTATCTTTCTCTTAGTAAATCAACATCTAAATGTAGATATTACCTGACAATTTTTCCTTAAAATACCTGTATTTTTCTTTTTCAGTCCTTGAAAAATTCAAATTCATCCCGTTTTGCTTATGAAAAAAACCCAAACCCAAACAGTTCCTCTCATACCCGTTTCCACTTAACTATTTTTAGGCATAAGCAAACAGACTGCACATACACCAGACTGGTGACCTGGAGTCTCATTTGCAGTGTGTAGACAAGAAGAGTACCCTGCTGAGAAGGACTCTCAGAGTCTATGAAAGCCTGCCAGGGAGCAAGGAAATCTGCTGCATGGTACATCGCTTCCTGTAGGTTCTTGCAGTGAAGAGCTCAAAATCTGTCAAAACACTCTGCCCTTTGTGACTCTGCTCATTGAGATGTACTTACTGTGCAGCAGCTCATATTCAGATGTGAGCACTAATATATCTCACAAAGAGACTCTGCCAAAGAAAGCACTCAGCAGACATTAGACATGGACTAATCTCCATACTCAAACAGCATCCAGTGTATGCACATGTATCCATGTCCCACTTAAAAGCCTTGTTCAGAAAGATGTATCACATCTGGTTTAGCCTAAATAATTTGTCCAGGGCTCTTCAGTGATGAAAACCATTCCTGGGTATGCAGGTGCAGATGTCTGCAGGTTTTAACTTGCAGTCTGACTGTCAGGATTCAGTTGTCTGAATCACATCTATTTGACACCATACACCCTACAGTCATGAAAAGCCAATATTGTCCAGACTCAAAAGCCCAGCATGAATCTTCCTAACAGAAGCTTAAACCATTTCCCACTGCTCTGTTTCAGACTGTACATCTGCCATGACTCAGAAACCATCCAGGAAAGTCTCCTACATTTTGCCTTTTTTTAGCTGGTTGGTTTTTTTTTGTAAATTGACAAATGCCACTCCTTTTCCTCCTGTAAACCACCATTAACCAATGTCTAGACAAACATTAGCTGTAAGGGATGGAGCAGAGCGAAGCAGTGAGAGCAAGAAGTGAAGAATGCCCTGGAAGGTCACAGTGCATATACTTCTGTGAACTGAACTTGTATCAAGAAATTAAATGCTTGTGGATGAGGGAAATGGAGGAAGATTGTTACTGTACATATGTAAAATGACTACTAGACTATAGAGAGATCTTTTGTTTTCTGGTTAAACAAAGACCAAAGGGACAATGATGTAACACTTGTGGACCCATCAGAGTTGATCTGTATTTTAAGCCTTCACATACATACATATATATACATATATATACACACATACAAAAAATCAAGTACATCTAGGTCTCTCTTTCTTATCTGATTGCTATTTGCACCTTTAAGAAATTTAAATCTTAAATGATCACAAAAGTTCCCAGCAAGAGAGTGAATCAATATAATACAGCATCTGTCTGTTAACAATGACTGGTATGTTAAAAATAACAGACTTCTCAAAAATGTACTCTTTTCAGTCAATATAAAAATTGCCTCAAGTATTACTGATGAACATGAATAAAATTACCAGGAAAATAAATATACTTGCAACAAAACCCCTATTTAATAAAAAAGAAGAGATAAGTTTGTTCCATTGTAGAGAAAATAAAGTGTATGATTAAAATGTCATTTTAATTTTACGTGATGTATATCCCAAGTCTATGTATTGAGCCAGCACATTTAAATAACTTTGTATCCATAGTACATCTACAGGATGCCCATAGCTCTTGAATCACTGCAGAGTTCCAGTGACATCAAATGGACACAGAACTGCACCTAATCTATATTCTGCCCTATGGTTCTTTGAAACTAATAACAGCTTTACCACGCAAATCAGCAGAGGAAAAAAAGCAAGGTTATGTTTTATTTCAAGTAAAAAAATTATTTAGCTTATTTCTTATTTCAATACAGATAGATCAGCTCCTCACCTAATATGGTACTTTTGTGTTCCCCAGGGTAAGGCTGAATTGATTCTGTTGAAGTCTCTTAAGTCTGGATTTACACTGGTACATTTCTGAGACAAGTCTGTCCCTGAGCATTAAGATCCCTACCTCTATATTTCATCACAGCACCAACCAGAACACACAAGGATGAATGAATATCAATTAGAAACGAAGACTAAATAATGGAAAAACATATTAACAGAAAACTGCCAAGTTCCTCTATGTTCAGGAAATCAGTGCATGCATATATATATATATTTTTTTAAGAAAAGTATTCTTTATTCTCAAGTATTTCTTTAGAAAGAAATTCTAAGGATTATATACTTAGGTCTTTTTCAATTAATGCTGTGGGTTTGCTTCTGATGCTACACTGCAACTTGCAGTGAAAAAAAATCCATATCAGGTCCTGATTTTCTAGTCCATATCACATTCTGATTCTCATTCACCACCACTATAATGCCTGTTAAATGCTTCACAACAGGGAATACTTAATCTAGATGTCATTGTTTCTGCTCCTTTTCCCCTCCCAGGAAGATTTTTATTAGGCTCTGTAAGATATTTTAGCTACAAAATCTCTATTTGGAAGTTAAACTACCTAAAGCCGTCTTTTCACCTCACATTTCTAAAACTAACCTAACCAATTGAAATGGTGTGAAGATTGACATTTTTCATTTTGCTAGGTATAAAGTATATATTTCTTTTCCTCTGAAAAAATTTCCTACTCAAAATGATTAATGAGAAGGGAGCAGGATAAAAAAACAATTGCCCTTAGCATTACAAGATCGTTCTGCTAAACAATTCTGTGTTAAAGGTCTCAGAATCCAACTAAAAATTAAAGTCTGTTTGTGTTACTAATGCTAAAAAAAATTTACTGACTATAGAGGGCCTATTTGTAGAACAGAGGCAAGGAGAATTTTGTTAGACTACAGAAGATGGGAAAAACATTCATAAAAAATAGTAACAAATTGTTGAGGTCATTGGAAAACATTATGGTTTAACTACTTTATAGATTCTCTTTCATCCATATACAAACGACCCGAAAGAGAATATTACAGGCACTTAACAAAGTCTATTTTCAGAAATAAAACAGTACCAAACACATTTATTAGTATCTCATATAAATTTTAAGTCAGCACTGGCTAATATTTTGATGATGTTGAAGGCAAACAAAATTATTCAACAGCTTTCTGTGATTAACATTGGACTGGATGTTATAGCCATCTTAATTATAAGGTAACCTAGAATAGTAATGATTGAAGCAGGGTAAAACCAATACATTTTGTTTTCTTTATTTCAAAATAGAGTGATTATAAATACATTCTTGTTATTTTTCCTTCCCAACTCTTTGGATGCAAAAAAAAAAAAAAAAATATTGAAGTCTCACTGTGCTCATTTCATACAATATCAATGTACAAATCATGCAAAAGATATTATAGATATTATACCACCAAGTTATGGATGTGTTTTGTTGATTTTGAGACATTTGTTAACGTTATTCACAAGGCCATACCTTTTATAATTTATAACATTATGGCTTTTTTATAAAAAGAGATTTTAAGATACTTTTATAGATGTCTATATCACTGTCAGTCTTGAAGAGTAGATGCAAAACATGAATTGTCTAATGGTCTTGCACCATCATAGGTGTTTTCTGATAAAACTGCACCATTTCTTTTCTTTTTAAGGAACCAATTGCTCTTTATTGATTTTATTTAAAAATGGAAACTCCTTTATCATACAATGAAGACAACAGATTATGTTAACAACCTTCACTGATTTAGTTTATGTCTATGGGTCTTGACAGCTATTTTACAAGCATGGCCACTGAAACCAATAAAATGGACAGACCTGTTAAGCCACATCCTAAGAGTCATCTTCCCCAATTAGACAGACTACAGATCTGAATGGACATTACACTAGAACTGCTGTGCAGACACATACACTGCTTCAAAACATGGAGGAAATAAACTGGCATCTAGGTTGTAATAAAAGTAACAGTTTCACAGAAATACAGTCTTCTGCCAACTCCTGCACTCTTCACTCACACTACTATGCCCACATATTGCACCATATACGTAAAACACTTAGGAACAATTTCTACAAGAAGGTCCAGATTGTGCAACCTTTATTGATGCTGGTGAACCCACACTCAGCTGCATAATCCTGAAAGAGTTACTGGACTCTATGTATTATACACCATGTTTCTGCTCTGGCTCTTTCTGAATTCAATGACAAAACTATTTAAACCCCACTCTTGGGCAGGTGCCTAATTATTAGTCCATGAATGGTACCTCTGCACGTGAATTAGGTTGAGCTTAAATGCTTTTCAGTTTGGTGAATAGAATAAGATTTCAACATACCCTCCCCTACATACCCCACCCTCTCCCACCCCCCAGCTCTAACAAACCAAAGAAACCTCTCAGTTTTTTAGCTGAGGAAGGTATGATCATTTATCAGTGTTCTTTATCTCAGGGCAACACCAGCCATAAGCACATCAGTTCTAACACCACTTAAAAGTATCACACAGAGACCTGTTCTCATCTACTGATGGAGCCACTGCAGTCTATCACGTCAGTGCACCTTTAACACTGCCTAAACACAGACTCTTGACACAAGAAACTCAGGTCTTGGCCATGTATGGCATCATTGGCCAACCAAGAACTTTTAATGGATATCTACCTAGCATCCATGTCCTGAAGATCCTTAAAACATCCTGAATGAAGTCAATTATTGCACATGGACAGCCTCAGCTTTTAGAAACCCAACCATTGAGTTATCTGCTATAATTTTCTAATTCAGAGTTGCATATGTACTTTGCAATGTGGCAAAAAATAAAACAACCCGCAAAGCTACAAGAGCAGAAACAAACTTCTGAATGCAGAAAAATGCCTTGTTTTCCTTTTTCTTACAAGAAGCAGTGGGATGGTTTGGGTTTTGGGTTTCCTTTTTTTTTTTTTTTTAAAAATATACTTCAGGCTGTTTGCCAAGCATCATTCCAGAATAAAAATTTCCCAGCAAAGTCATAAAGCCCTGAAATTAGAGGTTTATAATGGGAATAGCTGACACAGCATTCTCCAGAGTATTGTTATTGTGTCTTGCTGTAATATTTGCTAGTTTCAAATTCATGAAAAACGTTCATATTCATATCCTACGAATATGAATTTTTTTATGTATTGATTAAGGGGGGGGGGATGAGGGAAGGTTCTGGAACCAAAGGAGATAGAGGATCTTATCCAAAGCACATTGAAATAAATTAAAAAAATCCTTTCCAAGTCAAAGAACTTTTCATTAACCTCACAGCATAGATTTGCTATATGAGGCTTTACCAATTTATCTCCATTCTCATCACAAGGTACCATCTATCAGTGAGACAGAGCGGGGATTTTCCATTCTCCTTACTATTTTTTTCCCTTGCTATTCAGATTCAGCTTTCACAAAGGCAAGTTTCTAGCTAGGAGCTATATAGTACTCTGAACTATATATTCATTTTAAATCGTGGTTTTGTTATCATTCACTGTCCTGATCATTTTTTTCTTCCTCACTGGCAGCAGCCAGACAGTAAAAACAGAAAAACCTGTGCATATATGTGCATTAAAATATTACCCTTGCCCTGAATTCCTGTAACTCATAGAGAAAACTATTTAGATTAAGCTGTAGAACCCTGAAAAGCAAGACAATAGATGGCAAATAATTGCCTGAGACACAATACTAAAAAAAAAACTAATGAATCCATCTCAAAAATGCACCCTTGGTAACAAATCTGAAATAAGATAATATGCTAATTTCACAAGAATAGTACAGAACAATTTTATTCTTCTCACGTCTGATCACTTAACTCTGGATAATTCTATACATTACATCCCCGGGTTCTGTTTGGTATATTGTTCTGTTTTTTATTTATACTGAATGATTAATGCATTGTGATCAAGAAAACAAGTCAGGCATATTAAATACATATTAAGGAGTACATATTTTTCCTATTTAGTATACAAAGTATTTCATAAATATGAATTATATTACAAAAATAATTTCTGCTACGCTCACACAGTAAGCACTTTGACAATTTCGGACAACCTGTTGGGGTTGCAAGTGTTTCACATAACTGAGAAGGAACTCTAGTTTTAATTGGAGATGAGTCTTACAACAGATTCTGCATAAACATCAAATATTCTCTTCAGATGCCACAAACACTGCAGAAGTCGGTTTGAGCTATTTTCTTTCTTTTTTTTTCTTTTTTTTTAATTGTATGTATAGACATGTATGCTTCAAGTGGTCAGATTTATTTCATAGGTATGTAATGCATGGTATATTTTAAACAAATATTTGCACAATTGAACATTATAATTCCAGTGGTTTCAAGATGCAGGCCATAAATGTAACCAATTTACACATACTACCGAATGTTCGCTCTTTGCATGCTTGTTACTTTTCAGATAATCTTTAAACAGTGCCATTACAACACCACAGATCAAAGGATTGCTCCAGTTCCACCAACTTAAATCCACGTGCAGGATGAAGGACCCAGCTGAGGTACAAATACCAGTACCAGGTTTCCCGTGTTTGTTCTAACAAATCACAAGGAGACGATGGTTTTGCATTTAAGGTACAAAACATATATGCCTCTTGAGGTTAAATTCAGTGTAACATGTATAAAGCATCCCTTTGGCAATAGAGTTTGCAGTATCCCTACAGGATTCCACAGGGCATGAGCTTTATGTATTAAAACCTATTAAGGAAACTCTCCTCTACTTGACAAATCATATGCAGCTACAGTTAATCAGACACCCTCGGATACCCCTGGCCTCTATGCCTACCAACATAATATAGTATTTGGAAGTTAAAAGTCAACAAAAGGCACTTTCATCATTAAATAAATGTCCTCTGTAGGCAATAAGATTGCATGACCTATATTTTATTCAAAGCTGTTTGTTCTTCAAGGACTTGTAGGTAGTCAGGTGAACCTTGAAGTTTAGCTTTTAGTTCAAAATACTCACTTTTCCTTTGTTCTACTACAATTTTACTATGATTACCACCTATTAGAGATTTCTTGGGTTTTTTGTCTTGTTGTTTCTCTGGATAACGTATTTCAAAGCCACTGACCCCTATGCTGTTGTATTCTTTTTTGCTTTCGAGAAAATTTTGAATAAATACATTGGAATCCCTCCCAGGGAATAACTCATCCAGTTCATCGATTGTGCTAAGTCTTTTTCTGGTATCCGCATGCAACAAATCTTTCTCCTTGTCATTAATATTTCTCAGAATGACTTTTTGCCCTGGTGGGTCAGTAAATGTGAAGCCCGTTTCGGACTCTTTCAAGCCACAGGTATGACTTTTGCTCATCTGCTCAATGGTTTGAGGAATGAAGGCCTCTGCACCTAGTCCGTCTTTTTTGTTGGACTTGTGATCGTGCTTCCGTAGCTGCAGCTGCATGGAACTGCATTCTTGATTTCCAATCCCTTCATGCTTTGCAGCTGGCTTTTTGTTGCGCCGAAGCACAAAGACGAGAAGACAGAAAGCAACAAACACTGTTAAAATAAGCACAACTAATATGCTTAGGATCAGGATGGACAACGGAACCGGGCCACCGGGAGGACTGCGAACTGGTCCCGGTGGTGTTGTGAAAGTAACAGCGGGCATAGGGCTAGTGAACAGAGCAGATGGCTTGTTTAAAAGTTTGGGGCAGAGGATCTCGTTTTTCAGAGACTTGAGTTCAATGTTAGCAAACTGCACGGGCGTTTCACACTTCAACTCCTTCACCACAATGCCTTCATTTAGCTTTTCAAGCCACAGCTTCAAAGCAACCAAATCACAAGTGCAGTCCCACGGGTTACCTTCCAAATCAATCTGCGTGAGGGCTCTCAGCTGATCAAGAACGCCGCTTACAGGTAGATACATGAAATGATTGTTCCTCAGGTTGAGTCTCGCGAGCGGCGCACCAGCGAAAACGTAGGCTGGCAAGCTGCGCAGGAGGTTGTTGTTCAGGTAGAGCAGCTGCAAATTTGGCATCAGGTCAAAGGTGCCTGCTAGGATTTCTCTGATCACATTGTATTCCAAATACAGATATTGCAAGTTGTGGAGGCCAGCAAACATTTCTGGGCTCAGGCGCTCTATCTGATTGCCATTGAGGTACAACCTCCGGAGATTTGTAAGGTTGCGGAAAACTTCTCCTTTGATCGCTGAAATCCGATTGCTGCCTAAGTGCAGCAAATCCAGCCCCTCAAACTCCAGGAAATCTGTAGTGTCCACATCCTTGATGTAATTGCCATTTACGTGCAGTTTCTTGGCATTGAAAGGTTTTGGTACCAGTTCGGCCATGGACTCGATGTTTCTCTCTTGGCAGTTTACGCTTAACCCCAAGTCTGACGGATGCGTTTTGCAAACACAAGGGACTGGACAAGGAGTTAAAGGAGGCACCCTGGTCTGGTAAGATACAATTTGGCTGAGATTGCGATTAGACAGCGCTTTGCCTGCTACTATCCCCGAAATCTTCGAAGGATTTGTAGTCTTTGGAGGTTTTGTGACTAATCTGTGCACGGATGTTTGGGTGGTGTGGCCGTTGGGCGTGCTGTAACCAGGCTCCAGCTGCGAGGGAGGAAGGACGCGCACGTCGAAATCGCTCCCCGTCCCCATAGCGCACAGCTCTTGCTTGTTGGTTTCCTTCAGCAGCCTCCCATAAAGGTCACTGGGCGTTTCACAGATAGCTTCTCCAATGTAGATGTTGTAGGGCATGTTCTCCAGCCATGCTTTCAAAGGCAACAAATCACAGGTACAATTCCAGGGGTTGTCTTCCAGCTGCAGCTCGACGATTCGCCCAATGTGCTCCAGAACTCCAATGTACGGAAGCTTCTGTATTCGATTCCCTCGTATATCCAGATGGGTTAGGGAAGCAAATCGAAAAATGTTATCGGGAAGGAAGGAAATCAGATTGTCATTAAGGATCAGGACTTTCAGCTTGTGAAGCTTATTGAAGGCTCCCCGTTCAATAAACTTGATTAAATTGTAGTCAGCTTGGAGATACTCCAAGTTCTCTATGCCAAGGAAAGTGTCGGCTCGGAGAATCTTTAATTCGTTGTTGTTCAAGTGCAACTGTTTTAATGCACTAAGACCCATGAAGGCCCCTCCCTCAATGTTCTGTAACTTATTATTACCCAGCTGCAAGGACACCGCATGGGTAAAATTAAGAAAGGTATTTGGATATAGAATAATTAGCAGGTTGTTTTGAAAGTTGAGGTGGTAAAAATTAGACCATGGTGGTTTAAGCTGATTTGGTCTGTAGACTGCAACCTTCTCACAGTTGACATAGAGTACATTTTCAACTGACACACAGGAGCAAACATTGCAAATTTCCACAGATATATCAGCATCTGCAGTTGTAGAAGAAACTGGAGATGACAAAACCAGAAAAAGCCACAGAAACATCTTCTTGTGATCTGCAAGCAACCTTAGGCTCCTGAACAAAGATAAAGAATCTAAAGAAGAGAGAGGAAAAGAAAAAAAAAAAAATGTTTTTCAGTTGTCATTGTTCCAAAACGTCATTTGGGTTAAAAATTGTATTCCACTGAGCTACTGTACCTGCCAAGGATTATAGATAAACTACAAGCACTGAATTTAAAATAACACAAGTGATTTTTAACAACCAAACATATACACGGGAGCTAGAATGATTTCAAATACGGAATGTAAATCTCTGGAGACAAAATACAAATAACTCTGAGGTCTGTCAAATATATCTCTCTCTTGTACATGCCAAACATGCATAACTAACAAAGTAAAACAACCAAAGGAGATTCCAATTTTATGCATATTTAGTCTCCTCAATCCAACACTGCTCATATGTTCCTGTGAATTTCAGGGATATTAAACGCAAATGCTGATGTTCTGCATGCCCAAACATCTGCACTGGGATAGCACAATATGGAAAGGATGAAGATGCAGGCACAAAAAGCAATGTCCACACTCAATCTATGTCTCTATAGCACAAATGCACACAGATTATCCCTAGTGAGATGCACTCAAGGGGTACATAAGCATGCACACATGGTGATTCTGTCACTTACTGCACCTAGTCTAAATAAAGGTGGCAAACTGATTTCAGAAATACGATGAAGTAGCTACAGAACGAGGTGATCCGCTCTGGGTGACCAATGGAAGCACACAGATATGGAGGAGGCATGCAGAGACAACTCCATCCCCAGGAATAACAATGCACTGACTTGAACGGCAAAACAAAGTCACAGCTCCCCAGCCTGACACTACTGAAATCTGAGAACTTTTTTTTTGTTGCTGTAAAACACCACACAATTTTCTCTTATCCCTGCACTGACACAGAGATGGTGTTCAAGGACCCTTTGCATACAGTCAGGCCAGCTGAGCTGCCATTTTTAACGCAATAAAACTGGACTCACGGCATTTCCTCCGAGTTAGAAGGTGGCTTTTTTTTTTTTAACAAACCAGTCAATAATCAATCCATTGCTCCCCCCATCTTCCCCATTCCCCCCAATTCCCCAACTTGTCCCTTTTCTTTCCTGCTGTGGTAAGCCACCTCCCGGGGCAGGAGCCAGGATGGCAGTGGAGAAAGCGGGAGCCAGCTGAAGGGAGGGCGGGGGGGTGTCGGGCTGGAGGGACCCGCAAGGAGGGGAGGATGCGCTGTGGGACCTTGGAAGGGAGGGCGGAGGAGGGATGAGGAAAGGGAGGACAGAAGGACAAGAGCGGGAGGGAGAGCCGAGAGGAGCCAAGGAAGGAAGAGGGGAAGGGATGGCTGAAGGGGTCAAGGATGCCGCGGGAAGGGACCACAGAACACGCGGGAGCGGGGCAGCCGCTGCTGGTCCCCGCAGGCTCCCGACCCTGCGGCGAGCCACAGGGGCAGCCCGAAGCCTCCGCAC
>VXBZ01001059.1:234707-245731 GCA_013399135.1 Heliornis fulica | reverse complement strand
CGGCGGGGGCAGCCGGGCTCCCTCCCGGGCTCCCAGCGCTGGTCGGCGAGCGGCGGAACGAGGCGAAACCCGGCGCTGCGGTAACCCCGAGGGCTCCGCCGCATGCAGCAAGCGCCTCACCGAGCCCTGCCCCGACACCGCGGTGCCCCGCACACATGCGGGGAGAGGATCCCTGTGCACACGGGCGCCCGCTCCCATCGCACTGCTCTCGCCCACCCCCCGGCACNCACACACACACACACACACGCACCGAGCGCCCGGGCGCTGCTTCGGAGGGGAAGGAGCGATCCCCGCTCATCGCAACCGCCGGAGCTCCTCCCCGGAGCCGCGCCGCGCCGCCGTCACCTTGCCCGGGGAGATGCCCGGCTGCGTCCCCGCGGAACTCAAGCGGTTGCGGAGGGGTGGGAGGCGCCCTCCTCCCCACCGGGAGGAGAGAGCGGCGGGGCCCCGACGCCGAGGGGCGGCCATGGGCACCGCGCAGCAGCGACAAGTGCGGCCCCGGGGCAGAGCCGGGACGGGGCCGCCCAGCGACTGGCTGCGCGCCGCGTAGCNGCGGGGGAGAAAGGCCTCCCCCTTCTCCCCCCTCATCTTCTCTGACGATCTCCCTCCCCCCTCCCCAAACAAAAGTAGCGGTGGAAAGTGAGTGGGCAGGACGGTAACGTTTGGCGCATTTAAGGTGAATCGCAGTTATGGCACAGAATCGCTGCGAGGAGACACGCTCGACCCGGGCTTCTTAAGGGAACACGGTTGTTTGTGTACCTCGTTCTTCGTGGTCAGGTGAAATTCCTCCTCTGCTTAGGTAACAGCTGCAGTCTGATGAGAGAAAAAAAAAATTCCTCTAATGCTACGTGTTTGTGTAAAACAGGTTCTGCTAATTAAGAACTCCTATTTACTCCACCTTTCATAATAGGCTTTAAAACAGTAATGAGTAACCCCCCAAACAAGGTGACATCTCTTTCCAAGACAGAAGAGCCAGTTAACTGCTCGTCCTTTGCTGTGGATGCTAACATCATTCACTAAGAAAACTGCCCGTGTATGTATGGCACACGTACCAGTTGTGAGTTCTGGGCAGCAAACATCAAGGGAATGGGAAACAGCAACTGTTTTCTTCCTTTACAGCAATGAAATAAAGAGCTTGCTCCGAAGGCAGCCTGAATCTAATTGGAATAATTGCAGCATGTTATTTTGCATTATGTGGATAGACTGATACCTGAAAACAAATGCAGCTGAGACATCAATTTGCATATCAGAACAGCACTGAAAGTGATTTGTGATTAATATTCAGCCAATTAAAAACCGAAGTCTTTAAAATGTAAACTCTCTTAATTATTGAACCATTAACAAAGTCACATAAAAGGGAATGCATGTGTATAAAGGGCCTGGTTTAGAAGGATTTGCATATGCTCTAAGGTGAATTTTTCAAACTATTTAAATAAACTTACAGGATAGTGAGCAAAGGTCTAGAATAAAATTAATTTAGGACAATATCTGGTTTATAAGTATTTTACTAAGAGACACAGAATGTAGCTGTAAAGATCAAGGTACCAGTTTTGTTTAGCTAGCTACATTAAGCTGGACATTAAACTAATTCCTTGCTTGCTTAGTAGTTGAAAGACCATATAGACAGCTAACTACTCCCACCACCTTTCAAACAACTGCTTAGAGATAGAATCAAAAAAGGAGCATAATAAAAAAAAATTAACCAAGCAAACCATGAAATGAGTAAGTATTGAAGTGAACTGAAATTGCACTTTAACTAAATATCTCTTGATGTTTCTAAGTGGCTATTAAAATGATGTACATTTATGGTGTAGAATTTATCTAAGAAGGAAACTTAGTTATGCAACACAATTTCATTATTAGGGTTTTAGTATGTCATATTTTTTTTTTTGCATCTATTCCTAATATACAGCTCAAAAAAAAGAACTCCTCCAAATCTTATTTAAGTGGTTTCTAAGCTACTGGCCCTAATCTACAACATGTCCAACTCTCACAGGTTTAAGCTTATATGTCAGGACAACAGACCAAGCCAATCTGAGGATAATTTCAAAGTATAACATAGGCACGAGTTTAAGGTCAAGACTCTGATCCAAGATGATGACGTGCTTAAGGAGTAAATCACTTTAAAGGGTTAGATCCTGGAATCACTTGGGTTTACCTCTTTCTTTGAGATACAGCAAGAAGTTCTGTCACCATCAATAGAAATTTTCTTGTAGCCTGATGTGAGATAGTAATTGGAAGACAGTAGAAAGGGCAAGTTGGATTATCTGGCCTGGTTCCCCAAAGTTTACAAGATTACTTCAGGCTGTGTACCATGCCCATTATTGTCATCTCTAACCTTTTCTTAAATTCCTTGCTGTGATGGAACCTCATTCATCTCCTTTGATTTTTTTCCTCTATCTGCCGTTTATGTCATGACCATGTGTTTTTCCCTCTTCGGTTCAGCAAACAGGGAGCGAAAGCTGAGAAGCAGACAGATTAGTAACATGATTTCCTGCAAAGAGAAGTATCTGTGGAAAAAGTAGAATTGTGAGATATACTACTTCCCACCCAAGGAGACACACACAGGGTGACATTCATTAACGGTACAATTAGCTTATCAACAGTGTCATTACCATATCTAAGTAGATGTTCTTGTGAGAGCAAGGTAATTTTTCCACTTGGCTACTGAAATTCATCATGCAATCTGCTCAGAAATTACAGAAGCCTGTTTATATTTAGTTTCCTCTCACATTTTTGTGAGAGCTTCTGAACAGTTTTCTTCTAAACACGCAGTCATGTTTGGTCACCTACCTCTTTCAATTTACTTCTGCGCCGATGCAGGAGCTTGAGACCGAAACCGTGTTTTTCCTGTGTTCAAAGTCTGCCTGGAGAAAAACCTTCCTGTTACAGAATCATCAAAATGCAGAGGCCAGTCTAGATGCTGCATCTACTGCTCACAGCATGAAACCTTGGAGAACATTTTCCTCAAGCTGTTTGGCACACATGCAGATAGGAATTAGCTGGACCCAAGGGGAGTTCCGCCCCATAAGTTGCTTTGTTTTTTTCATCCTCGGTATTTTTCTGAGGAATGAACCAACAGGAAACAGGAGCTGAACATCCTACTGATTCTCAGGCACTTCCAAGTACTCTTTGAGGTAGAGTATCTGAACTCAGGCTGCATGTGTATGCATAAGTGGTGGGGAGGAGTTGTCATCCATACTCTATATTTCATACTATACATATTTTCATGCCATCATCCTACCTTTATGTCACCTATGGGTGCATAGACATCCTAAACACTTTTTTATAGGCACTGAGCTGCACTCTTCTGCTCTCTCCAGTTTGTCTGGAGTCACCCTGAAAGTTAGGTAGGGGTTAATAGCTGGTAGTTTAAACTAACCAGAGATACTGATGACCCACACACCTGAAATTTCTTGAAATACGAAGACCAAGACAAGAAACTGTGATTGCTGTGACCAGCCTGGGAGCATGATCTCCTTGTTCCTGCACTGACATCTGCACTGGCCAGCTGTGAGCAAACCTTGTGTACCCAGCTGCCAAAAAAGAAACACCTAGGAGAGAAGCAGGGTGCACACAGATGTGCTTGTGTTGTTCTGTTTGAAAAGGTCATGTCAGGAGTAAAAACTCTTATAAAAAGTCAGAAAATAAATGGAAATTAATAGTCAGAAATAAATGGGGACCCCTTTCAGGTCAGGGTCTATTTTACAATTATTACATAAGCATTCCATGTTACTCCTTTCTTTTTCAAAAGATTGGTAAAAATAGCCCCAAAATTACCATTGTGATCCTTCACACAGGGCCCAGGTCGAGAAGAAACTGTTTAGTTGGCACCCTTGGAGAGCTAGTTAACTATCCTCTGAATAGGAAAGCAGAGGTTTGTGTGGGCTGTCTATTTCTGGAGTTTCCATGGTTAAACAATTTCTGTTTAACAAGTCTACAACATGTTTCTGCTCCCAGATAAATCAGTAACAACTGCCATACCCTGCAAACAACATCCAGTGCAGCTGAATGCAACAATGACTGTGCAGCACTGTCTCATAATAGGGTTTCAACTGATAGGACATAGCCTTTTGAGGAGGGAGAAAAAGGCAATAACTCCACCCATTGTCCCCATCTTCCACATATTTCTCCAGGCTGTCAGTCAGGAGAGGAAGAGCATCCTTGAAAACTCTTAAGTACCACAGTGAGTCCCTGCATGTGCATCCTTTGAAAGGAACAGTGTGAAGCAGGGCAAGTCTGCAACACACCGAAGACAAAGCAACTGTGAAAGTGTACTGTGCTAAATAAAGTGGAAGAAATGCTGTCAGATATATGTCACTGCTTGACTCTGTATTATTTCCACCTAACTTACTCCATTTTATCCAGGATCCCTCTTTAATGTGCAACAAGTAACCCATCACCTGCTCGAGGAAAACATCACCTGGGAAAACACTGAGATACATGCATTGCTTCCAGAGGGATTGGCAGGGACTTCTCATTCTATCTTTTCCTACTCATTTGCAAGGAGTCATTGTCTGGAAAATTTGATAAAGTGGGCATGCTTCTGGTAGAGGTCTTCTGAATAATTCTCTTTGTAAACTCATTCTATGTCGATGTCCAGCTTCATAGCACTACTCTTGCCATATTTTACTGTCTTGGCACAATGGATAGGCATTTGATGTCACTAAATTGTGAGATTTCCAGTGTTTTACTTATTGTTTTTTTCTCTGTGCTCATTTACCCCGGGGTTGTTCACCCTCCAGCTCACTGTCAGAGGCTAAAGCTAAGCTTGATCTATCTTCCTCTCCCCTGACACAACAAAAAGTATGAAACCAGAAGACAAAGAAACTAATGAGAAATAATGGATGAAGAACTTACCTGTGGTATTTTTCCATAAGGTTGATATAAGGTTAAATGCAAAATCTGGAAGCAACTGCTGTTGTCCAACCCAAACCTCTTGTGGAAACTGCTCACTAAACTGATTTATCAAGAAGAGAAATATATTTAGAATAAGTATTCCGTGCTAGGAAACTCTGACATTATTGAATACCCTGAATCATGAAATAACACTTCATTTTCCCTGAGTGAATGGCCTATTAACTGAATAAAAGAACTCTGCCCTTGTACTACAGAGAAAAAGTAAAGAAATCTGACTGTGGTTGGAAACGATGGAGGACAGGAAGGAAAGAGGTATTCTAGGAAGGGAGAAAAATGTATTGTTACAAGGCTTCTTTGTTTAGTCCTAATAACTTTGTCTTCAGTAGTGCAGCAGGGGAAATCTTTTATGCTAAGAGGCCCTGCTAGGCTTTCCATCAGGAAGGAATGGGTTCAGGTCACTTGACATTAACAGAACATGAATTTAGAATATTCTAATTTCTCATTCCTTCACGTTTTCCTCACATCTGAGACTATTTCTTATCACCTTCTGGAATTTCCCAGACTGAAGTGGGACTCCTCACTTGTGTAAAGGTCAATGGTATAACCTCCTCATTAAGCTACCTGCAAGCAGAAAAGTCTCTTACTGTATTTCTTAGTAAGTTTGAGAATAAAGCTCATTATGTAAGTTTGATAAAATAACTGTCATTCAACCTTTAGAATGAAAACCAAGTACTTTTGCTGAAGTTTATGTTGGTTCCAGCTTTGGGACGTTCACATTGTGACAGTGTGGAGCTGGGAATGGGTGCAGAGCAACTCACCCACCACTTTCATCTCTCAGCATGCTGGGAGAGTCACTTCACAAGCGCCTCAGCTCCTTCCCTCCTCAGCTGAAAGACCCCTGTGGTGGATTGTGTAGGCATCTGCAGAGGAAATCACATGCTTGAGACTTGTTGCTTGCTTTAGGGAACAAGTTACAAAAAGGGGTAAAATATCTGAAGCAAAATTAAGATATCACATGGGTTTGTTCACTGCTCTACTTTAATCTGCTCTTGCTTCTGGTGTTTCTTTTGCAGCTGCCCTAATTTCCTCTACTTTTACATTTTCTATTAATTTCAGTTAAGGCCTCCATAGGCTCATGAGCTAACAGACTTTCTAATTATTGTTTTTAAAAAAGCAGGTCTAGGATATCTTTCCTATTGCTTCTAGACTTATGTAAAGAAATGTTGAAGCATTTCTTTCAAAAACATTTTTCAAAAAGAATAGAAGCTGCAACTACTTCAGTAATGGAGCAGTGGCACTTTTTAACCTAATGATTAAACACCAGTGCAGATCTGATATAAACTGACTTGAGGGAAGGGATGCTGAACCAGTAACCAAAAAAAAGAAATGATTGCTTTTAACAACATTTTGACACCGTATCAAGATGTTCAGGAGAGAGATTGTGGTGGAGAAGGTTGTCTCATCCTCTTCAGAAATTCAGCCCTGCCTGGGTGGAAGGGTGAATGTCCTCTCATTAGCTGGCTGCCTCACATAATTATCTTCAAGGCCTGAGAAGCCAATCCAGACCATTTCAAAAGCTGATAAAGTGAAATCTTCCTCATCTTCACAATGGCTTAAGCACAGCAGTATGTAGAGGCAGCATTCTCCACTACACCAGGGAACAGGAGCTGAACCATCAAAAGTAGGATGGAAGATAGAAATATCTTAAAAAAAAAAAAGCTTTTAAGATGGGTAAAATAAATCTTCAGGGCAGTTATTTTTCAAAAACTTCCTGCAGTTTACAAAGTATATCAAAAGGAACAGAATTCTGACAATGGGGTACAACTCTCTTAGCCATGGCACATCTAAACGTGTCCTGACTTCTAGGTACATGATATGCCTGCTATCTACAGATAAAACTGAGATGGGTGCTTAGAAAATTACAACAGAGATGTAAATACCTTAGTAAGAAGGGCCAAGTTCTCCTCATTTTCATATTTATGGGGTGGCTGCATGAAAGAGGGAAGGACAGAATGTCCTGTTTCGCCTTCTCATGTCCCTGCTATCAGCAAAAAGGTTATGTCATATTCTACCCTTGTGTCATCTCTGGCACTTACTGAACTCTCCTTGAACCCAACCTCAAAATAACACCTTTTTTCTTCTCTTGGTCACGTTCATTTTCTGCCAAATTAGTGACTTATAAAGAGTTCAAGCATGTGTCAAAGCTGGTGTATGACTGTTGGTGAGAGTAGTCAGCCACTTACAGGGTGAGAGAGAGATGGAGGTATTAAACAAGGAAGAACTGGACTAAACCCATATGCAGCAACAGCATGTGTTAAATACTTTTACAATGTCTTTTGTAGCTTCACAGTCATGTAAATAGAAGATTAAAATTTTTACAGAAAAGTGAAGGAGAAAAATAAACTTCTGTAGAGTTCCTTCACTCCACTAGGATCAGGTCTGGATCTTCTCACACTTAGGCCTTTTAATATTTAAAAAATAAAGACAATATTTCTTCCCACATGTTCACGAAATCCCATTTTCAATAGAAACATTTATTTACTAAATAGTGAAAGAATCAAAGGCAGATTTATGCGAAAATCTCAACTGATGCCTGAATGACAGACACATTATAGTCTGAAGGACAATTCCAGCCTCGTTGGAATCCTCTTATGACAAGAGGAGGATGTGCTTGTACACACATAACCCAAGAAATAAAAAACTATTGTCTTTACTCAACCCCAAGACCCGTGGCCTGAAAACTCTGACACACAAGACAACTCACATCTTCTCCGAGATATGAAGCTGTAACTTGCCAGACAAATCTGGATGTTCTGAACACAAGGAGAAATTTATTTATTGATTCATATATCAATAAAGACATTCATATACCCATGTATATCAATAAAATAAGTAAGAAGCATTACATAATGATGAAGAAGGAAAACCTGACATATTGTAACCAGGGGACCCTATCAGGGATCATATTAAATAACTGAAGAACAGATGTGAGTGACTAGAAAGAGCAGCAGAGGGGAGAGTTTTAGGAAGCTTGCACAGAATTTGGGAGGCTGGCTAGGAGTGCATGAGTAATATTCATAGACTTTTTATTCACTAATGGAACTGACAGAAGCTGACAATTATGACAACGGTAATGAACCTGTCTTATCTGTTCTAAGACACCTTGTACGAAGAATTCGGAGAGAAAGAAAAAAAAAATATTATTCTTTGATTGGTTAAAATACCATCACTTCAAGGGATTCCCTTTCTTTTCACTCTGCATGGAAAATATACAAAAGCACTGTAATTGCAGAACATTTAAATAGGTCATTTAAAATAGATCCTACAAAGTGTGAGAAAAAAAATTGTCCAGCCTACTTTAAAGTAAATTTTTTAACAAAAAAATAAAAAAATGAAAAAAAGGAGGATGGCTTTCTATTATCTGGCATGCTTTAGATGGCCAAGAGAGCCTGTATACTTACTTTAGAAAGTCTGTACATTTACTTTATATGGCTGTTTTGCCTTGAGATTAGCCCAAATGTGATGCCTTCTTGATGTCTAGAGATGCTAAGTGATCCAAGACAACTCATTTTTCACCTTTTATGTTTGATCTGAAAACATGCTGTATTGACTTCATGCCTTTTTTTACACTATTTTGTGCTGTTTCCTTTATCTGTAAGATCACTGTAAGATTTTTTTATTATTCCCTTAACAGGGAAACTTTCATTGGGTTTGCAGTGGATATAACTATAATTCCTTGACAGTATCCCTGTAAATAACTCTGGCTCTCATTGAGGTCACCAAAGTAATTTTTGAATGAAGTCAAGGTGTAGCCATCTTTCACTGAAGCCAATGAAGTCAGGCTCAGTTTTGTTTAAAATAAGGGTTTCTGATGGTTTCATATTTTAGTAAAAGTTTCCATGGTGTACTGACTGTTCAGTACGTAAATGGTTAACCCAAACCCTGAAATGCTCAAACATTGTTCCCTTCCTCAGGCTGTAGCTTGTTAGTTTAGACAGGTGCACAATGAA
Source organism: Heliornis fulica (assembly GCA_013399135.1). Classification (NCBI taxonomy): domain Eukaryota; kingdom Metazoa; phylum Chordata; class Aves; order Gruiformes; family Heliornithidae; genus Heliornis; species Heliornis fulica. The sequence continues at coordinate 236,861 of VXBZ01001059.1, read as the reverse complement.
ATACAATAGAAGATTAAAAGGTTTTTATTTATATTCCTTTGGCACCTTAAAAATGATGTATAGCTGGCAGGTCAGTATGGGTACATGCCTACAATGGTCCAAGTTTCAGCTGAGGTCAGTGGAAGTGAAGTTGTCCTTCAGGTTTCAACTTAGCATCTCATTTTTTTCAGAGCATTTAATAGCCTTTCTCTACCTGCACTCAAATATGTCTAGGCATTAAAAAGTGAAATTTAAGAGTGAGCCTAAAAACCAATTAAATCAAACTCCCAATGTTGGATTTCAGACTATGTATTAGTCAGACTATTTATTGCCCAGTTTTTGGAACTGTTCTACTCAGTACAGAATTTGAGGCCATATCTCATTTACATCTTTTCTTCCATTTATGTTCTTTTTTTTATTCATGTATTTGTTTTCTAAATCACAGAAGACTATTTCAGTTCTAGAGATTTACTAGAATATTAGAATGTGGACATTCTTGGACCTATCAAACTCAGCATTAATATTATCATAGCCAGGATTGAGAATCAGTATTCCCCAAATGCATCCTAGAGGTTAGCAGTTGAATTTTGAGGCCTTTGTTATGTCAGCTTCTGTCAGCTCTGGACTTTTTTCACAAATTAACATCTCTATCATAGGAAAAATCCCTACCCAGTATTTAATAATTTTCTGGTATTTCCCTAATGACTTAATTTTTTAATTAAGACAGGTATATTTAAAAGAAATGTTATTTTCAAAAAAAATGATTTTCAGCAGTACTTAATGATAAGCAGAGATTATAATCCTCAAGCAGAAATGTCAGATAAGAAGTACTGGAGAACAGAGTAAGAAAAACTGCCCAAAACATTTATCCTGGCACTCTTACATTATGGTGGCATCACTAGGCCTTTCTTTGATAAAAAGAAAGTTAAAGATAAAAAGATGTTAAAGATGACATTCTCAGATCCTTTCTCCAGATCAAAGCAGGAGAGAGCTATCACATATGAATGGAAAATTGAACCTTTTGCTGGCTTCATGGATTCTAAAACTTTCTGCATTTGAAAAGGTTTAAGAAAGCAAATGGACAAACGTGAACTGGAACAAGCAGGCAAATCAAAATCAGAAAATACACTGACAGTTTTGTATGGAATCCCCCAAAATCATTAACATTTGAAAATCTGAAGAAAATTTGAATATGCCAAAGTTCATAGCTGAAATTTAAAATTTAGAAACCATTTCCACTTGCTCTGACAATAAATATTACACTGATGTAATATTCATATCACTGATAATGTTCTTTATAACACATTTTATGAATCATGAGAGTTCTCTGCATTTAACTCTCTATCAGTTCAGCAAAAACTGAACAGAGCTTGAGCCTATTTGTTAAAATCAGTAGTAAGGGCCCTTGTAATGCAATGATGTTTGGAACAGACCCTTATCTTCAATTCCTCTAGTTTTTAAGTCTTGCTCTGGTGTGATTTCATTAAAATTGAGCATTAGGTATGTGTTTTCTTGCCTTAATTGCCTTATTTGTATAAATAATCATTGGATATGGTGGTATAATCTGATTGAGGATTTCAGTTCAAGCCACAGTTTCTGGTACAGGTTGCACATGTCTGCTGCTCTGCTAGTCTGTCTGACTAGAAAATCACATCACTTTTCTTTGTGAGCTACTTGGAGGTTTCAAGTGACAAATAACAGGGACTTTAATCCTTTCCTTTTCCAAACAATTTGTAGATCAGAACCATCAAAACACATGTGCAGTGAAAGAGCATAGCCTGCAGTTTGAAGAACATTATGGTTCACTGCATCTCTGAAGTACTTTGAGGTTACATTTCTTGGATTTTATTTCATTGCCTCTCTCATGCTCTCTCCAGTCTGTTTTTCTGACTTCTGCAGCAAGTACAGATACACAGACTGGCACTTGGTAAGACCATTTAAGTAAAATTCTCATCTCCATTACAATCTTGCAGCTTCCTATCATTATGTCTAGGTTAATCAAAGACAATTACAGAGCCCCAGCGAAGCAGCCAGAGACCCATTCAGATGCACAAAGGAAGCCCATATTCCTTTGCAAACAAAGACTAGCTTTGCATCCTTTGAAATAATTATCTTCACTGCAGTGAATGGTGGCAAAATCAGATTTTGAGAAAGGCCAAGCAGTGATTTCTTTGG
>VXBZ01001059.1:191136-228688 GCA_013399135.1 Heliornis fulica | reverse complement strand
TGATTCTATGATTCTATAATAACCTATGCTATACTTGAGACAACTGACACAGAACAGCCACTATGTAGAGCAGATGTCTCATTCATTACAGAGCATACAAACAACGAGCCCTAGGCAAGGGGTTTGCATGAGTGCAGTGACCCAGAGCCATCCCTGAGCAGGTGATCCCCATGGGCCAGCATCACAGCAGCGGTGATGGGCACAGGGGAAAGTGGTCTGGAGTGTTTATGCAACAGACAACTCTTGATGTATCAGAAATGATAACTGCTGCAAGCAATTGCTGACAGGGCAAAGTGTCTCATGCTGACTTTTGTGGGGGAAGGCAGCTCGTGTAGTTACTCATGGTATAGCCTGTGCCCTTCAGCATGTGAAGGAAGCCCTGGCAGCGTGCCCAACGAAGAGCAGCTCAGCAGCACAGGCCAAGCTGAACATGATGGGCCTGGTGATGTGGGCCTGATGGCTGCTGTCACAGGATGGGATTGATGGATTTCTGAAATGGGAGATCCAGGGCAGAGGATTGCAGAGGGACTGGGAGGGATGGGGATGATGACTGGGATGGAGGCTGAGAACAGCCACCTCCCTGCACACCCTGACCCTTCCAGTGCTGGCAGCAGCACTCACCATGGCATCTTTCCAGGCACTGGCACAAGCAAGGTGTCTAAGTAAAGTGCCAGCTCATTTGCCCCCTTAGGGTGCCCAAGCCCTGGTGCCTTCTGTACTACATCCAAGCATTCCTACAGCCACAACACAGTATTGATAGGCCCATCTTTTCCTGTACCTGTGGTCAAAGCAGAGAACAGGTTTCTCAATGGGAAGGAAATGTCAGAAACAGTGATAAGTTGTCATTCAGATCACAGAATCACAGAATCAGAGGGGTTGGAAGGGACCTCCAGAGATCATTGAGTCCAACTCCCTTGCCAAAGCAGGTGCCCTAGAGTAGGTCACACAGGTCAGTGTCCACATGGGTCTGGAATATCTCCAGAGAAGGAGACTCCACAACCCCCTGGGCAGCCTGTCCCAGGGCTCCATCACCCTCACCCTGAAGAAGTTCTTTCTCTCATCAGTGCAGAACCTTCTGTGGTCCAACTTGTGGCCATTGACCCTTGTCCTGTCCCTGAGAAGAGGTTGGCCATCTCCCTTCGTCTCCTACACTTCAGATACTTATAAACATTTATGAAATCCCCTCTCAGTCTTCTCAGGTAACTACTGAGCTGCTGCTGCTGCTGTGCATGGAGCTGGGAGCAGGTACAGGCTGTGCAACAGATGCACATGCCCTAAATATCACAGTTTATTAAGGAGCTTCTTTGAGCAAAGCCTTGGTAGAGTTATATCAGTATCTGCAGGATGATACAGAGGAGGCAGTCACTGAGTGCTAAATATCCATGGGAGGTTGCCCAAATTTCTCATACTTATTTAAACATTTAATATAATCTTTGGTGTCTGTATGTATAGAGGTCACACAGAATGCTTAAATGCAGAGGGAGCAGGGAGGTATTAGGAACAGGTGTAAAGATAATAAAGGCACAAGTATTTTTATTTTCCAAGAACCAAGCTATATATTTCTTAGCAACTGTTCTTGTATCTATTTAACTGACTACTGATAGACATGAACCTGTTCTGGAGATGGAGAGATGGTTACAGCTGAGGAAGAGGATGTGAGCATAAGCAGAGGAGCAATGTGGAGGGAGAGTTACAGGTGTGGGACAACGATGTGAGTGCTGCCAACCTCAAACCAAAGCTCTGTACAGAGACATGAGGTGGACATACATGTTTGGGAGTAGGAGATTTTTGATTCTTCTTGATCTGCTGCCAGCCAGTGATTTGGTACACCCTTGCCAAATAGCAGCTAAGTTAGAGTAGTTAAGACACAAAGCAGGAGGATTTATCACATCAGACTTAAACAGTGTGAACTGGGGAGAAAGGCACCACCATGTGTTGTTGGTTGTCATCTGAGTTGCAATCTAAAGCCAAGACATGTTCTGACAAAGAAGAACCAGTATATTTTCTCCCCATGGTGTCAGGGAGATGCTGCCTGCTCTCCAGGGCACAAGCAGCTGTCCTCAAAGCTCTGTGCACCCATTTAATCCAGTCAGTGAGAACAGCAGCATAAATATAAACTGTATTATGCAGCCTGCACATATTTAGTATAAACTGAATTTCAGAACTATGCTTGGGTAATTCCTTTTTCCTGAGTGCTGTGTAAGCAGGAATCCCACACATTTGCCATATATTCAGTTGTACTCTAACTTTCCTCCACGTTGCTCCCTTATATGCTGATGAGAAGCCCTGACTTGTCTAATGTTACCCAGTAACAACTGTTCCTGTCTACAGACTGAGTTTTGCACTTCAGCATAGATTCCTGGTTCAGAATTGTGAGTCAAAAGCCCACTTCTCTTTCAAAGCAGTGGTCTGATGTATGGTTTAAACAAATCCTGCTAACCAAGTGTTGCTCCTTAATGACTGGGATTATGTACAAATAGTAGTTTTCCTCTGTGGAGACTCAAATCCCTCAAGAGTTTGTGGTTTTCTTCCACCCACCTTGCTCTGACTTTGACTTCTGCAGTTTAATCTCATACTAAGCTCTGGTTTTGCATGTTGCAAGGGATAATTTTCTAATATCTAAGGGATATTTTTCTAATAATACATTTGTGTCTCTTAAAAGAAATCCAGTGCAAAGACAGAAGTAAGAATATGAGAAGCTGACTTCAGCTGTCTATGGAAGGTGGAAATCACCCATCATTCTTATTTTCTTATTTTCCACGTTTTTCTCCCATGTTAGTCTGTGTGGGAACCGATAATGTACCCTGCATGAACTTTTGTAATCCCAAACCTACCTCCTCTTCCACAATAATAATAAAAAAAGAAAAACTATTGCTTTTTATATCTGGTAACTTACACTCCACTCCTTCCCTGGAGGTACTGTTGAAGTTTGCACTGGAGTACAGTATTCTGCATCTTTGCTTTTCATAACGTTTTTCTCTTCTGCTTCCAGAAAATTAGTAAGAGGAAATTTCACCAAGAGGGTTGAACTTAAATTTTCAACTTTGAACTCTGACATTGCTCTGTGATGAAAATTTTGGATACTGTGACTATGGAACACTTGTTTTTGTTTTCTTCTTGCTTAACAGAATTACAGCTGTAATATTGGTGGACTGGCTGTCAGAGGCATATACTTTGTTTGATATTTTGATTCTAATGAGGGTCTCAAAATTAGAACAAGCCCTTTAAAGTGACAGTGAATGATGACTCACCGTATAAAAGAATCTCCTAGACAGATAATTATTTAGGCATGTATTTCAGGGGATCATCCATTAGGTGTCTCAGAGGAAGAGATTATTCTTTTATCAACAGGGAAGACAAGACAGTGAGTTAAATTACCTTGAAGGCAATACTGACTCATGAGGGGTAATGGGAAGTGATTTGAGAGATACATATATGTCCTGGCTAAATCTGGGTTTTCTTTTTTAGTATGTGGCATTTGAAGCTTGCTAATTGACCAGATTTTCTTCAGCACTCTTCATAAGGAACTCATATCCACTTGAGTATATCCACATTTCTTGAGACTATCCCCTAGGTCTGACTTAAGAGTTTGTTGCTTAAGGGATGAAGTGTCTCAGCAGTTATTGTGGTCTGACACTGTCACCCCAGATCCCGCCTCAGGAATTATCCTTGCAAGCTCAAGGGGACCTGGTCCAGGCTGCTGTCAATCACAACTACAAACTCTGCTAGCAAAGCAGCCAAAGTAGCCCTGGGTTGTATTCATATTCCATTTTGTTCATCCTGAAAGAAAACATCATGGGCTGGAGGAAATTCATGACACTTTTGAGGTGCTTGAAAATGGACTTCAAATTGCTGGTTTAATATTTTAACCTGAGTGATTTGACCATTGCAGTGACCTCATTACATTTAGATGAGCTCTTTATAATACTACCTTGTGGCTTGGCTCTTCACATGGCATTAAACTTTATCTTCTCTAGTAGCTCTGGTCACCACCCACTTCAGTGGGACTCAGGGGCATTTACTTGGAGGAATTGGGGAGGCTGCTTAGGGCAATTTATATCTTGAGCTGGCAAACTATACTGGAAAATGTGAGGAGGTATAAATGGATATAACACAGGGATTTCTGACACAGGGAAAATGTTATGGGGTTTTCAAAACCTTACTAACATTTCCTCTTTCTCCGTGATGCTTATGATGTATTTTCTCCTTGAATCTTGTATCCACAGGATCTTAACTTTACCAGTATCAATCTTGATAGAAAAGTGTTGTAGTCAGCTATTATAGATCAGCTAAAACCTTGTAATTACCCCTGCATCAAGTTGCCAGCAAATTATTCCCTCTTGCCCCTGATTTTGTGCTCTTTCAAGTTCTGTATGCAGCACAGAGCATTTCCCTAGAGAGCAGCCCATGAAGTGACCCTTTGAGAAGAGCCACAGGCTGCAACAGGAGAAAAGGAAAAGATAATTTAATGTGAAAAAAACATAAACAACTTTGTTAGTGGTTATTTCCCTGAACAAGTGTTGCCATTCTGACATGAAGTTAGTGGGTGGCTTTCAGGTGATGGTTTCCATCCAGGGGAGATTGTAGCTTTAGAACTGAGAGATCATATATTCCCTAAGCACATCACCTCTGGAGCTTCTTACAACTGCTGCCCTGTTTTAATTTTTAAAGTAACAAAGGCATAAACACTCTTCATAGGGATGATAGGGCTCTTAACATTTGGGTAAAAAAATGTATCCTTTTAGATGAAGTAATGGAGAACCTCTTACAAATTTGAAAAATTAATGACATTCCCTTATGCCATCACAGACTCACTCAGCCTAAGAGAATCTGACATAATTATAAATGCTTGCATGATCCCATATTTTAATTTCTTTTATCTGGATTTCACGTATTTTCCCCCTTTTTTTTTTTAAGTAAAAAATTTTGCTTATGCTAAAATAGCTTTATAAAATATCTCACATTTGAAGATTTCTTTTCAAAGACAATGCCAATAATTGGAGCAATTATGTACAGACAGTTCTGGTACGTGCAGACAGCTATCACAGCTCAAATCCAGGAGCTTCACTGCAGTACAATCACATTGCATCATAAGATAGCAGCAAATCATAGACACATTGGGGATTGATGAGAAAGAGGAATTAAGAAAGCCATATGAAGCAGTGCAGTCCCTAAATACAGTGATTAAATCAGTAGAAATCCAAACTGTGACGTTATTTATTATACACACAGATGCAGTGTATATGGTAGATCCAAGTTAAGGTTACAATTAAACAGATAAAACCTTGTATTAAAATCTGAAACTACCAGTTCTACTAGGGATCTAACAAAGCTCTCTAAGGTAGGCTGATCAGATCTTACATCACTACCTTGGCACGTTTATATGATGGGCATTGTTGGCACTGGCTACACTGCAGTGGAACCCACTGGGAAAACCAAACACAGCCATTGCCAGCTGCTGAAAAAATAACTATTTTCCTCTCTGCCAACCTTTTCTAAGCCATAATGTCCTATATCCCTCAAAATAATTGGAGTTACCTAGCTATGCACAAGATTGGTAAAAAACAAACATTAACAAAAAAAAAAAAGCCCAACCCACAACTGTGTGTTTTGATGGAAAATGTACTTTTTAAAAACCAGGATATTACTACTTTTCTGTTATTATTTGTATCATGAAATTTCAATACTTTTTTAATCAATCCCTTGGCCTTGGATATATTCTGTCTCTGGATTTAATTTCTGCAGAAAGTAATTGCCATTTTCCTTCATTTATGTAATATGAGTTTAGTACTTTTAGTCAACGTGTAGAGCCATGAAACTTTAGTAGCTATGATTAAAACAAGCAAAGCACATTACCATTTGTCCATCTTCCTGTTGGAGAAAGAAACATAAACAGCCTTTTCCTCCAGGGAGATAAACAATCAAAAAAGTTGCACAGAACTGCTATTAAAGCACATATTCAGAGCACAAGTACCAGCAATAACTACTACTTTCCCAGTGCAATGATTTCCATATCCCTTTCAAAAGTGTTTGAAAACCCACAGGATTTGTCTGAATGTAGATGAGTTGACTATTATATTATTTTACTGCTTGATTCAGCCTGCTGACTCTTTGTTTTCCGTGCTTCTAAAGGGAAGTGATAATGATCTGTTTGCCTAAAATCAGATGCATCATTTGGATGTTCCAAATCTCTTCCTAAGAAGAACCCTTGAAAGGAGTCTACAGTGTTAATGTCAAAACAACAAAATGAGATTAAAAAGAGTGAAAATGTTAAGTTACACAAAGCCAAACTATTTTTAGCAAAAGCAAAAACCTAAATAAATAAAGGCTGCTCTACATTTTCCAAATTCTCCAATTTTGACTGAAACATGGAAACATAGATTTTTCATGAGTGAATGAAAAATGCCATTAGAATAGAACAGACTATTTTGTTTGGTTAAGACCTACACAATCATCTAGTCCAATCTATTTAGGGCTGCCAAAAGTTAAAGCAACTTGTTAAAGGTATTGTCCAAATGCCTCTTAAACACTGACAGCTTGGGGCATTGACCACCTCTGGGAAGCCTGTTCCAGTGTTTGACCATCTTCTTGCTAAAGAGATGATTCCTAATGTTTATCCAGTCTAAACCTCCCCTGGTGAGGCTTTGAAACATTCCCATGTCCTATCACTGGACACTATGGAGCCTTCTTCTACAGGAACCTGTAGAGAGCCATGAGATCACCTTTCAGCATCCTTTTCTCCAACTAGACAAGCCCCAAACCCTTAGTCACTCCTCACAGGACATGCCTACCAGCCCTTCCACCATCTTTGTTGCCCTCCTCTAGATGCCTTCAAGGATCTTCACATTCCTCTTAAATTGTGGGACCCAGCACTGCACGTAGTACTCCTGTTAGGCCAGCGTAGCCACCTACAGTCAAATCTCTTACTAGTTCTTTTCTATTCACAAATAGCAAGTCTAGGAGAGCATCTTTCCTAATTACCACTCTCTGTCATCTTTCCCAATAAAATCTTGACTTAGCAGATAATTTTCAATCAGTAAAAAAAAAAATATTAAAAAACCACAAAATGTAATGGATTTTGGTTTTCAACTTTGATGAAATGTAAAATACTGCAGAAGATCAGGGTTGAAAATAAGCAGCAATTTGAAATGGGTCTAATGGCCATTTTGGACTGAGCACAGATCAGAAGAGAGAAACTGTGAGTGTGAAAATATGTTTATCTAACTGATACTGTGTTTCCAAACAGAGATCGTATGCTCTGTGGATGAAAATTGTATCAGCACCTTTAAAAACGAGGGTGTTTTCATATTAAAAGAGCACTGAAATAAACTTTTGAAATAAATTTGGTAATGTGTACATGTGTATAAGTATATACACAACAAGGAAACAAGCAAAATTAATAGCTAAAGACTAGACAAAGGATAAATGTGCAGACTTTCTGATCTACAAACACCATGGGTTGGCACGATTTGTTTGGGTTTCTATAAGACAAATTACTGTAAAAGATGCAAATAAATTACAGGGAGACAATAAAAAAACTCAAAAAACCCAAAAAAGAACCCAGAATTAATAGATTGTGTCATTATGTTACATGCTATTGGCTGTAAAAAATTTGGATTTAATTCAACCAAAGAATAATTTTAATTTAGCTGTATAATTTAACCAGATCATTCTAACCTGGCAAGATAATTTAATGTAAAAGATTCTTTCAACTCATTTCTATACCTTCTTTATGTCTTGTATTTATGACATAGTTTACCATATAGGAAATGTAGAACTGCTGCAAAATTAGAAGCAGAAGATAAAAATAACTCTGTGCTGTTCAGCGACAAACATTAGAGTTGTTTGTATCATTTTAGCTCAGCTGTTCTATACCATTCCAGACATTTACATCTTAATGCTTAAGTGGATGACCACATAGCCAAAGCTGAACAATTCATTAACTTGTGTTTCTTTTAATTTAACTTCATTGAAACTTCACTTATCCTTGCAAAAACATAAGCTGAAACCCTGCCAGAGACAGAATAGGAAAATGCCAAAGTAATCATCCACCAGAAAGACATTTGAACACAGTGAGAAAATGTCCTTGAGCCTGAACAGAAGACAAGCACATCAGTAAGTGTGCAGATAACAAGAGATGGAGAAGTTGGTGATCACTATACTATTTCCCTGCATTAAGCAAAAGCTCCTTTGAAGATGGAGAGACAGAAAAAGATTGTAAAGACAAAGATACTACAGTTTCCAAGAAATGTTGACCATTATTTGTTGCCTTTATTGTGCTACCAGGTATTGTGAAGACATCCTTGCTGAAATACAAGTAATCAAGATGCTGTGGGAGGAATGTGTTTCCTGTAAGAGCTGGAAAGATTTCACATAAATTCAATTTGGAAACAAAGGAGGTTTAAATCACACAGTAGTGCTCAAGCATGTGAAGATATGGTGTGGGATACACCAGCATCGACCATAACACATTAAGACTCCAATCCTGCTACCTGGGAAGTCAATGGTAAATTCAGATAAAGTCCAGTGAAACCTTAGCTCAGAGTCCCCAGAAATAAAAGAAGTCAAATTCTAAATTTTATGAACAGCTCCTTGATGGAAACTTCATAATTCTTATGTGTTTACACAGCCTTTGGCTTGACATCACAATTGCAAAATGTTTTGTAATAAACTGATGACAATTTTAATTGACTAAAATATATCATTACTTAAATGAGAAAAAAACCTATTCAGTAATCCCATTAAAGTAACAAAAATTCCTCTCTAATTTGTTTTGCTGAAAGCCTTGTACATTAACACATGTTAAAAGCAAGTGCACTAACAGGCCTAAAAAGAAAAAAAAAACCACAACAAAAACACCCAAAATAAAAACCACATTTAACTGCCACAACAATTACCCTATTTTATCAATGGACACAATGGTATAGTTCTTCATAATGCAAATTTTAAAAGACAATATGTTTCCAAAAGGCTGTGTTCTGTAATGTAAATTTTCTGTGTAAATTTTCCATAAAATTCCTTGATGTTCTCTTATACATGCATCTGGTAAAACTTGCTTAATAAAATGAAAAGTCTTAGTTTTCTAGGAAGAATGGATTCCTAACAATTGATTTCAAAGTAGGTGGATAAATGATAACAAAAGCTAAGATATACGAAGAACTAATTATGTCAAACCAATCTCTCACTTCTTGAACCCGTAACCAATGTACACCATACTGGATAAGAAGGATAAAGCAACAAAACCTGCCTTTTCTTCCATCAGCAAAGTTTTTAAACAACTAATAGGAAATGAATTTGTATGAAATTACCATCCTGTCAGTGGACAACTAGAAAAAAACCCAAATAATTGTAAAATTAAAAAATAGCGATAAGCTTAAGAGTAGATATGAGTAGTTCATTGGTAGAGTGTGACTTCAAGTGGAGATCCCTAAAGAGGCCTGTCCTTTCCTTTATTCCAGCAAATACTTAATTAATGACTTTGATGACAGAATAAGGAGACACTATAATTAGTGATTGTGTCAAGCAATTATTGGTTTGTCTTCAGTTTTCATTTTCAACAAAAATAATTTATATTTTCTCTCCAGAAAAAGTTTTCTTATCGGATTAGTGAACCAGTGGAAGAGGTTACCAAGGTGCTTTATCAAATCTCTTAGACAACAAGCTTTAAAATGCAGCTTGGACAAAGAGTGTAAATGTAGTTATGGCACCTCAGCTCAGGGAACGGACAAGATGACATCTGACAGCGTGGTGTCTGTCAGCACTTCACTCCTGTGGGCCTCAGGAGAGTTCTTTGTGTCAAAGTACAGAGAATGTGGTGTCTTTCTAAGTTACAGCTAAACACATTTTGTGTATTACAGAGTGCTAAAGACTAGATCCAAGGAAATGGTGAAAACCAAAAGGATACTTTTAAAGGCTAGTGTATTGGCAAAGCTGTGTGAAATCTATATTTAAAAAATCTACTCTCAGGCACAATTCATCTGGTTTGCAGGCTGTCAATTTTTTAAATGGTTCTTAGTGCTAAGATTTGACTGAAATTTATGATTAAAAGATTAATTTTACTGTGTCACTTTGCTATCCAGAACTACTCTTACATAAGAGAGACCTGTTTGTTAAGTCAGTTGTCTAAAGCAATGGCAACAAAACAGCTCTCATAATGATTGGCATTCGTCTGGCATCCTAAGGAACACACAATTTATGATGTGATAATGGACCAGACAGAAGTCACTGTCATCTGGAACAGCAGATACTTGTTTTCTTGTACTTGGAATGAACTATTAATCTGGCAGCCTTGCTGAAACAGGGAGGTAAAGAGAGGGTACCAGCTAAGTCATGGGTTTTGGTCTTCACGGGGCAGAAATTCAAGAGAAATATGCAGCTATTTACTGGTGTGCATTCATGAAAGATGTAGAGTTATTCACAACCCACAAATAGGAAAAATAAAACATGATTTGCTGTGACAAGGTATCTTACTGTGTTTAAACAGGACATACTGTACTCCTCCAACAGTAACACTGTTTACAAGGCTGAATTTATAATATTTCTTTCTGATCTCCAAAATTATTCACAAAGCTTTAGACTTTTTTTTATAAAGATAGAAGCAATGAATGAAAATGGCACAGTTGGGACATTCTCCAAAATTAGTTTAATGCAGCTACTCATTAAACAAGAGTCTTTTTAGTAAATTATTGAGATTTGTTTTGTACAAAGTTATAACATTTCCTAGGTCCTGTATGATAATTTCAATGAGCATGAGCAAAAAGACTGGAAAAAATCCACTGTGTTTTGACCTGAAATTATTAGATATTTCCAGTCCAGTGCTTAGGTTTCCTTTGTATTCTCAAATTTGGACTCAACTCAAAACAAACACAAAGGAAGCAAAATTTTTCCAAAGAAAACCAGAAGTTTCAACCCCCATCAGACACATATTACCAAAATGTGGACAGCTGCTTGGTGTTATTTACTAGTCAAGCTCTCTGGGGAGGTACATTGTCTGGAAAGACAACAGCAACTTCTCTCCAACATACCATAAACCAAAATTCTTCTACAGCATAGATTATTTAGTTACTTTGAACTCTATGCACCTAATTCATGCACTCATTGTTTTCAACAATTTTATGCTTTTCTATTAGGATTGTTTTATTTTATATTTAGTATTCACAGAATCATAGAATCACAGAATGATTAGGGTTAGAAGCAACTCCCAGAGTCATCTAGTCCAACCCCCCTGCAAGAAGCAGGGACACCCCCAACTAGATCAGGTTGCTCAGGGCCTCATCCAACCTGGCCTTGAACGTCTCCAGGGATCCAGGGGCATCCACCACCTCCCTGGGCAACCTGTTCCAGTGCTCCACCACTCTCACAGGAAAGAACTTTTTCCTAATATCCAATCTAAATCTCCCTCCCTCTATTTTAAACCCATCACCCCTTGTCCTGTCACAACAGGCCCTACTGAACAGCCTCTCCCCATCTTTCTTGTAGGCCCCCTGGAGGTCCTGGCAGAGCGCTAGAAGGTCTCCCCGGAGCCTCCTCTTCTCCAGACTCAACAGCCCCAACTCTCTCAGCCTGTCCTCGTAGGAAAGGTGCTCCAGCCCCTTTAGCATCTTTGTGGCCTCCTCTGGACCCTCTCCAACTGGTCTATGTCCTTCTCATGTTGGGGGTTCCAGCACTGGACACAGTACTCCAGGTGAGGTCTCCCGAGGGCAGAGTAGAGGGGGAGAATCCCCTCCTTCGACCTGCTGGCCACACTTCTTATATCTTTCAGATAGTAAAGAAAATAATAATACACAGCTTAATGCAAACCAGATAAACTTTCTATCCACCACTTGGATGAAGCACAGTTACTCCCATCACCATCAGCTGTTAAACTGTCTTTATCCCATGGTCTCTTCGTAGCACACAGCCACCGAGTGACTAATCCATACACCGATGGGATGAGGGTTGCAATAGTCAGATCAAAGAAATGTCATGTTAACCTGTGGGGTACAGGCTCAGCAGGGCCATTCAGAATGTGAGTACAATGATGACACACCTGTCTTTTTCCCACAGAAACTCACACAAAACATAGTGAATAACATTGGGCATTGTCACAGCAAGACAGAATAATGCCATGTAATACCTTTTTAGTATATTGCAGAGGTTAAATGGCAATCACAGACTGTGGTTGTGGATTTACCAAATATATAGCATCTTGTGCTCAGCTTTTCTCATACTAAAATGATCTAAAAGGAACTTTTAACTAACTCAAATTTTGTGCAAAACTTTGCCACCTTCATTAAAGATAGAAAATATTTCAAAGATGGGCAACCATCAAATTCCTTGCAGTTCCAAAGAACCTGTCTTTATCCAAAAAAAAACACCTTTTTGAGTTTGCAGACAGCCCTGCAAACCTCATAGAATAGACATTTTACCTATGACATTCCTCCTATTTCATACTCAGGACTAAACTAGATTTTTCATGTGGAGAATCAGGCTTGTTTCTAAAGACAGTCAAACTCTAAAGACATTTTAAGAATTATTTCCTAAGAAAGTAAAGATTACATGGGCTGGATGTCCATCTGCACCAAACAGCTTTTGTATGCAACCTCATCTAGATTTGACAGGGGTATAGGTGTCTCATAGCTTAAGCTCCTCCATGAAGATCTGCAGCTAACAGGAACAGTAGGACCCATTTGAACCTTCCAGTCAGAATAAGCCAACAGTTATTCTTTGGGTTGCTCCCCTCCTCCCCAGGCAGCGTGCTGGGAGCCTCTTTGCACCAGCCTGACTTGTGATCCACAGGTTCCTCGAGTAAGGGATCATGGGCAGAGGTGTACAGTTCAGAAGAAACAGTTGTAAGGGAAGTAGTTGTAAAGAATATGGTTATAGGGAGCTTGACAGAGGGCTGCTGTGTTATGATAAAAGAAAGTAGAAGGATGTAGTAAGTGAATCAGGGTGAAATCGGATTCCAACATCTTACCTATGTCTACAGACTAATTTACTCTATGAAGCTAACAAAGCTTCAGTAACAATGAGGGACATACACGTGCATCACAGTGTTTGAAATTTTCACACCACTCTCAAACTTGAGTAAAAGTGCCAATGGAAATGCATGAATCAGTCAGACCTCCCGCTCTTCCAGCTCTCAGGCTCTGCTTTGTCACTGGCCTTTTTTTATCCTTCACCTGAGTGTATGGACACTAGCTTCACAAACTTCACAGGCCACAGTTGTGACATCTCTTCTCTGCTTGCAGAGTGCAATGCCACAGGGCACGAGAGACTCTGGAGCCTGTCTGTCTCTCTCTCACTCTCCCCAACCTTGTGTAATGAAACTGGCAGTTCAGCAGTATTTGAGGCCTCAGCAGCCTCTGAAACTGGCAAGATTTTTCCTTAAGTAAATTAATTTAGAGCATTTAGTTACTACACTTATTAGATATCCAAATTACCTATGGGAAACTAAAGTATTTCAACACCTCCTCATCTGCTACACCATGGATTCAGACAGTGCTGAACTGTTGTTATGCCTAATTTTTTTCACCATTGTGCTGAGGAATTTGCTTGCATTGATAATGTAATCATTAGCCTATGGGGATTGCTGGATTTCTTGGGTTTTTGAAGTACTCATCCACAGTGAAAAGCGCTTGATATTATTGTACAAACATAAAATAAGACCTCAAATTTGCATTTCACTCCTGTGATCTCTTATCTTTAGAGGAGGATTAAAAGCTAAGCCTCTTTACCAAAATCACCGAACATATTAATTATACACCATATAAATAATTTACTTTCTCACAGAGAATAGACTTTCTGAAAGTTTCATACACATTTCTCTCTATATTATTGAAACTACAGCCAAAGTAGAGCAGTTTCTCTTTTAATACTAAACTAGCATGCTTAACTGTAATTTATAATATGATAATATAAAAAAAATAAAATGGCTCTTTCTCCCAACAAATAGTAATGTAAGAATCTACTAAGGACCCCGAATAGTGAAGAGGTTATGATCATTATATGCTTCTAGATGACTGATAAGGTCAAATCACCAACTCTGACTCCACCAAAGTCCATGTAGCCTCATCTATATATCAGAACCAAGACTTGTTTACAGTTCTAGATAAAAGCAAAGAAAGAAAAAACAAAATCCACCTTGGCATCATGAACTTGTCCCCTGCAAGTCTTGCAGTGTACATTTTTAAGTGTATTTAAAAAGAGAGTAACCACCAGCATATCCCTGATATCTGTATTAAATGTATCAGAGTTGGGGGAGTAGGAGATGAAGAAAACCTTATGGCTTAATGCTGTAAAGTGTTAATATTTCTAATGGAACCAGTAACATTCTATTAGCCCTAAATCACATGGAGATGCTCATACCCATCAGTAGACATATTGCCAAAGCAAGCTGCCTAGATTTACTTTTTTCAAACCATCCTTTTTATATGTGCTGTAACTTGTTTTATTCTTTCTTATCTTACCTCTGTTATTAATATTTAGAAAAGTTATTTTCTGGAGCAAATTTACTTGTAAACTCTGTCAGAATATGACTGGCATATCTTGGAGTGTGTGTATTCCCTTTTTTTTCTGGATTTTTGTTCTTGATTTTTGCAGACTAGAATGACTGCAATTTAAAGGAGAAGTTGCTGAGAGAGGTACCCTGGTCTAATAAGAGTGGAAGTACCCACACATATTTATAAAACCACAGCTGGCAATTCTATCATACAATCTCTTCAGCAGTTTACTGATATACATGGTCTACTTGGCCTCAAAAGGCTTAATTTCTGAATTATAATCACCTGTCTGGTAGATGTCTTACTTTCTTGTGTCAGCAGAGATTTATGAGCCTAACACGTGTCCTTCCAGTTTTCATTTGTCCCAGCCTGTGCTAGATGGCTTTTCTTGGGAGTCTAAATCTCACACACTGGCAATTGAAGGAATGTGGTGGGTTGACTCTGGCTGGAGGCCAGGTGCCCACCAAAGTTGCTCTGTCACTCCCCTCCTCAACTGGAAAGGGGAGAAAACATATATGTATATTCCATTAATGTCTTATGAGCTAGAAAGGAGCATGGTGGGCCAATCTGTAAGATGGACACTGTCCATGAACCAGTCTCATATTGGTGTGGGATCTTGGCTAAGACTTAGGGATACTGTTCTACACTCTAGAAGCTGTAAAAAAAAATCTAATTTTTATCACAAATTATAGTCCTGTCCCTATTAAATCTCAGATATGCATATTTTGATTAACCAAAGGCAGATCCAGTCAAAACATTTATTTCCTTCATCTGACTAAAGCCCAACAGCTACGTAGTACTGAACAACTGTTGAGATTTATAAAAAATGGGTGATAGCTGTGTATGTAAACATGTCTTTCACTGGTTACTGAAAGAGTAAAGTGGGATGTAAATACGAGATACGTTACCAATAAACAGCCATTTCCCAATTTTTATTATTCATTCTTCCCCATGTTCCTGTCAAAAATGTGAAAATCATCTATCATCTCCTCCAAGCTCAAAGGAATTGTAATAAAAAAGAACTTTCCCCAGGAGCAGAGTTGCTAAAAATCACTTGGATATTTTCAAATAATCGCCAAAAAAACCCGTGGTGCTCAAAACACAAAAAAGATAATAAACCTTTCCTTTTCTAAGACATTTGTAAAGGGTGCATTCTTACTGTAATTTTTGCAAGTGTAACTCTGAGTTTCTTCGAGGTTCTCTAGTGATCATACAATTATTTTCCTTCATGTCATTTTGAATGATTTTCTACCTAGTTTATTGTTAATGCCTTCCCAGAAGTGTGAAGTATGGACTTACGATTTCTCGCTATAAAAATGTAATGGATCTTCTCCTTAGTAACAATTCTCTCCAGTAAATGGCTTAGTGTAGCTGCTGCTTTACTAGAAGTCTGTATTTTTAAAGCTAAGCATACCTGACTTTGAATTCTGATGCTTTGCATAGTATATGAATGAACAGAAATCTGATTATCTGGCAATATACACAGCATCTAATCCAGATCAGTACATCAGGAGACTTCAGAAGAAGTGAGATAAAGGTTTTATCTTATTCCTTCAGACACTTATTACAGTTACACTACCAGATGCCTATGAATTAAAAAAGCTATTTTCTTCCTAGTAAGCACAGTATCTATCATGTCAAATGACCCTCTGTAATTCTAAACAGCTATGTGTACAGCATTTATTTTCACCCTCATCCCTTGCAGCAATGATATATTTCTATTTTTAGTAATCCTGTATTTTTTTTTAAGAATTACACCGATTTGAAAATGATATTGTCCATTTACTGGTGAGTCATTCATTAATATTATTGGCATATGTGCAAACAGCACTTTACAGAGAGTAAATAACAAGACAGAACTATGTCCTCTATGGATTTCATGGTCTGAATTTTCCAATATTTTGTGCAACAGAGCAAAAAAAGATAAAAATTGTTATGCTGGATAAGACTTGTTATCCATCTGATACCTGTATCTTGCCTCTTAAATAATTTTCCCACATACAATGGCTTCAATTTAAACGTTTTTCATCCATTCTACCTGAACTGCCAAGATATGACTAAATGAGCTCTCCTACCAGCACAAACTTCCTAACACGTCCGTGAGGGAGCTGGACCTGAGCCACCAGATCACCAGACAGATCAAATAAAATAATTCACTTATGGCCTGCATAAGGTGTCTGCCCAGCTCAACAGAAGTGAGCTAGGTAGGAAAGTAATATATTATAACCATAAAGCATTCTGAGCTTCTATTAAAATACTCTTTTGCAATTATAAGCACTTAAAAGGAACAAATTCACTTATGGCCTGCATAAGATACTTATGTTCCTTTATACATCTCATCTTTGCAGAAAGAGAAAGAACCAGAAAAATGAAATTATTTTTGTCTTAGGCTAAATAATAATAATTCAAGGCTGAAAATAGAATGAAAAACACCTTATGGAGTCACTTATACCAGTAGAGAGGTAACCAATGTGACTGACAGTTCTCAAGAGTTTTCAATCACTAGTTTGGTTCCACGTTACGTTATCTGAAGGAAAAATGAAAAGCACCACATTAGTCATGAGACTTTTTAACTCTATCTGTGCCTGAAAAGCAGAACCCCTGCGTTTGCAAACATGGAATGGTTAAAAGCAGCATTGAAAAGGTTAACAGATTTTTTTTTTAATCTTCTTTGGAGTTGAGTAAAATACTTGGATTTGAAAGTGTAATGAAAAACCACCAACAGCAATCTATGTTACATTGCTTTCCTACAAAACATAACTCCCCAAAGCCCCTCTATTATTACCCCAAACTCATATTTTTTTTAACAAGATACTTAACTCTCAGTCCAATAAGCATAAGCTCATCTGAACAGAGGCTGCTGATTTACATGTTCTTGTAAAATACTGTACCTGTGTGACTAAATTTAACTTGTAAGTAGCATTGCTACTTCAGCAACCAGCTCTATGGGTGAATTTAAAGAGTGCTACTGAAGAGCTGGTAAGAAAATAATCTCAATGGCAAACTCACAACTGGCACTCCACAAAATAATTTACTGGGTTGAATGGTTCTGTTGATTTCAGTGGCCAAATAATATTAATGGAACTGCTCTTGTAAAGAACTGATAATCTCAACATTTTAAGAATTCATCTCATTGCATTGCACTAGGTGATTATTTATCTTTTCAAGATAGGATTTTTTTCCTTTTTTTTTTTATTTTTGTCTCCCTATCACAGCCAAGCAAAATCAATGAACCTCTTGATTGTTCTTGAAAAACGGAAAGGTGAGACATGATAAAAGGTCAAAATCCAACAATATGCCTGTAGCTATGTATGTCACTGCTTTTAGATTCGATGTAATCCCTGTGTCACAGTGTGGTGGTTTTGCAATGTGGATTCTTTAAGAAGCAGCTAGAAGCTTCTCTGAGGGTCCAACAGAGTAAATCCCAGCTGGGCTCCCAAGGCCAAACTCCCAAACCCTGTTACTGACAAGGCCGGGCCAGTCAGCGCCGGTCACAGGCCTCTGGGAATCACATTGGAGAGAGACAAAAACCCAAACAGCCACATTTTGCCACCAGAGAAGGGAGGGAGAAGATGGGAGAAACTCTGCAGACACCAAGCAGTGTCAGATGTCAGTAACACTGATTGGGTATTTTTTCCAACTAAACATGATTTAGTTGGAAGTTCAATTCCTAAAAAAAAGCTTTTGTTTCACAAGATAATAAAATATTCCAAATATCATATAAATTAATTGAAAAGTAAGGTAGGGGGTTGGAATTACTTAAGTAATTTTAAATTTACTGAACTAAATAAAAAATTCTAAATCTGTTCAGACTTAAACTGTGCCTGCTCGTTGTGTTGGTGATATATTCTGCAACCTGGGTTAATGCCTTTACTTCTCTTGAGGGCCAGGACTCTCTCTGCAAATGGACAACACGCTTTTCTGGTTGCTACATCACAGGAATCACTTGTGCAGAGCTGTACCTGTGATCTTTGTAGAGAGCAGCATCCACAGGGATTGTATCAGTTCCTTGGGACAGCACTGTTTCAACATCAGTGATTCTGAGGTGCAGTACAGCTTAACATGCTGTGCAGCAAAGTCAGAACCAGCATCACTGACAATTGTTTGAGACAAAGGGTAAATGCGATTAGCCACAAAAAATTTGCAGATAAATAGTCTTACTGAGGCAGCATAAGTCAAATTCTCTCTGGAACAACTGGCAAATTCCTATTTGAGCACTTGAAAAGTGCAGTGTCAAAAGCATTTCAAGAGCTGTCAAACATGTACAAGACTTTTCTCCTAGTCTTTGGGGTGTGTTTTGCATTGTTTTTAAAACCTGATTTTTAAATGAACTTCAGCTTCTAATAAAAAGGACCTCAGAAGGGAATTAGACTTTGAATGAATCAACTACACATGAGGCAGTTTTTGTTCTAGCAAGAACTAATGAAAAGTGTGCTACGGAGACACAGGCTTTTCCAAAGTCCATAGCACAGGTCCTTTCTATTTCAACAGAGTCAGGATTTCACCAGAAGACTATGGTAAATAATTGTATTAACTGCCAGGAAGAGAAATTAGAGTGAGTGCTGAACATAAGAACACAAAATGGTCCATGTTCATACAACAGTCTAATAAAATCTCTTGGAAGTGCTCAACAGTGGAAATGAATCCTGATGCATTTTTCATAAATAATGAGCACCAAAGAAGAGGAGAATCCAGGCATTTAGTTGAAACCAAGACAAAAGGCTTTACAAAAGGACTAAAGTCTTATAGTGTCTCTTTCCAAACATTTCCAACATCTGATCTTGCATTCTTTATGCCCCAAAATCTCTCTGTGATACCAGCAGAAGTTTGGCAGTTGGCCATGCAAGGCATGCAGGACTGTGGTATGAAGTGATAAACTTAAAATAATCATGGCTTCATTATTCAAACTTAGCCAAAAATCCTCAGATGTTCCAAAGTCAAATACCAGCATTAAGACCTAACAAATCTTAATTTTGCAATTTAGAAATCCAGAAGTTTTCCCAGTATGACACCAAGTGCCTGTCTACTTCAAAATAAAGTTTAATACTTCACACTTCGATTTCTGTAATAGTGGAGACTGTGGTATTCTGCTTGGAGCACACACATCTTTTTTCTTGTTGCTGCTTTTATTTGGGACCTGTTATATCCCTTAGCCACCATAAGGCTGAGATAATACATGTACAGTATGCCTCCTTGAGTGTAATCTCACTTAGTAATTGTGAGGAATTTTTTGTTATGCCGAATATTCATAATATGCAAGGAAGCACCACAGAAGCTGAACAGCCATCCAAACCTTCCACACAAAGTCCAGGTCTTGAAGATAGGAGATCTCATGCTACATCCATATTAGGGAAGGACCATATCCATAACAAGGGAAGAATTTTTTAATATGTTTTTGTGATGATGACAAGGTCCAAATTATTTATTCCAGTGGTAGGATGGAATTTGTGAATTATAATTCACAATTTTGAAAAACATTTGTAGGTTTTTTTTTTCTTTTTAGTTTTGGTCTGTGCATATTAATAGCAGACACTCTGGATTCCACAGCTTCTACTGCTGGAGCTAACAGTTCCTCAAGGTATTCTGGAAGCAACAGTATCTTCAGTATCTTTATTTTGCGAAGTATTTTTATTTTTTTTTTCAAATAAATTTAGGGAAGCATATACAATCTGCTAAAGACAAGATGAAGAAATACTCAGAAAAAAAAACAACTTACCCCTATGCATAAACAAAATAGATTATAAATACAGCAACACAAATGCAGTCATATCAAATGAACCATGTAATAGCTTTGGATAGAATGTGCCTGCGGATGAAGTGTCTGGTGATTGGTTATGGAAGTGAGTACTAACCTGTTTCAACCTTGTAGGACTGATATACCACACTGCTAAGTCAAGCAGGTTAACACTTAATTGCCAGGTTACAAAGATGAGAAATTAAAATGCCAGGTAGAATTTTTTTAGTTTATTTGATAACTGTGTTCCTTTGTGCCTAGAACACGAGCCACAGAAAACCAGCTCATTTTACGTGATGTATCAGACACAATGTGTTATATCTTACACACAAATGTAAAAATAAATTGTACTTCTTTTGATAAATGGCCTTAATTGGATTCTGCTAGCACATTCAACTTACATGCAGCATTTAAAAAAACTATGCTGATTTCTGCTACAATATCTAGCAAAAACTGATCCTTCACAATCGCAAAGAACCGGTGTGTCATTCCACTAGTTACAGAGGGGAGTAAAAGAAAGCCACCTCTAAGCCACCCTAATACTCATAGGATAAATGTAATTGATTTTCTAGTAATAAAGCATTTCCTTCCCAGAAACTATATTTTCTGTCCAGCTTCTGGGTAATGGAGGCATCCCTATACCATCCCACCGCTTCTCCCCAGAGTTTGATGGATCAATGTGTTTTATTATAGAGTTGACTACATCTGAAATTTGGCTGTATTGCATGAATTCATATTAGGGAACATCCTTTCAAAAGCCTCTGTAGCTGTTCCTAAAACTGGGTAATGTCTTACCTCTCAAATTCTTCTCCTGAAATCATAATGGTTTCTGTTAAGATACTCGTCATAACTGGATCTTCATGAATGTGAAGAGAGCAGAATTTGGAGTACTATATTGCATTGAATATATATTAGATTTTATTTCTATGGCATATCTGGGTGTTGCTCCCCAATGTCTATACATCAGTGAAGTGTTGTGAAGATGAACCTATGTTTTGAATATTTCTATCAGAGCTCTACAGTTTGCCAGTATCATTAATGAACAGTCATTTTGTAGCTGGTGGCAATGGTGCAGCCTTACATCAAATATAATAAACTGGCCAGCAAGACTACAAAACAGATTTTACAAGACTGTTTTGTGCATTAGTCTTTCACTGTATGTACTAATATTAAATACAGTAACAGGAAACAATGCCAAAATTTATCGAAAAGCAGAAATGATGAATGTGAAATACGTTGAAAACAGGGTCCATAAAAGAGTTTTCCTCTACTCCCAGAAGAGCCAAAACCTGTTAAGGCATTAGCAGTGGCAGGTAAATAAGCAAATGCCATTCACTTAGCAATGCTTATGCATTCAAAAAAGGGACTTTGATGACTTCTCTGGTGGAAGACACCTGCTAAGTGGCAGACTCAAGACTGTTCTGAAACACTGCTATGAAACAGCAATGTAAAAGACACATTGGGTTTTTTTTTTCTGTGGCACTGTACTCCACACAAATAAATTAATAGAGATGGGCAAATAAGAGGAATCAAACAAGCCCTCTCCAAAACTGCAAAACCCAAGATCATATTCTGTGCAACACTATGTTAAAATTGTAAATAGAATGAGCTAAATAAAGAGGTTTCTATTACAAGGTGAGCCTTTCAAATCAAGACCATGACCCAAAACCACTATGATCTGAAAGTATTAGATATTAAATAATTTAGCAATTTCAATACATAACCTAATAGATTTTCATATATAAAAGTTCCCCTCAACTGGCACTAACTAAGCCTGTAGTATACTAATGCAACAGCACAGATTGCAGCACGTGAAAAATTGTTCCCAGTGATGATCCCACTGGAAATGTATACAGCATTACACCTGCAGTCTTTTTTGATGGCCTAAAAGACTGAAGCAACAGTTTGTCAGGCATTGCTTGAAAGGAAGAACCCTCAAAAATTTGAGAGGGAGAAAAAAAAAATATTGGAAGTAGTCCTTGAGTTATTTTTAAAAATCAAACTTCTATGAATTTTTACAGGGAAAACACTACAAGAAATTATGAGCCTTAGGCTTTTGTGCAATGATCTTGCTTACAGTGCCTTTTATATTCACTGCATTTTTCTTTCACATCAGTGGTACAGGAACAAGGGATGAACCATGTTTTATTGTGTCTCATTGTGCTAGCATTATGAAATACAAGAATGCTGAATGAGAGGCATTATTGAACATATATTTGTGCTACAAATTCATGAGTTTCACAAAATATTGCATTCTGCAAGTAGAAAAAGGAGTTTTAATTAAAAGAAAGTCAGAAGATGAAAATGATGCCTGTAAATAATGGTGTAAGGGGACACAATAACTCAAATCTTGGTAAGGGATGTGTTTCCTCACCTCGAGGAGCCATGCACGTACTAGGAGTGTATCATCTGGGAGGTTGCCTGCAAGGCAGAAGGTCAACATAGTTTCCTTTATATGTTGTTCTTCCTTCCCCAAAAGAGCATGCTGAAGGATTTAATGCTGCAGGAGTTACCAGACCTTTTACAGTGTGGGGCACTCAAGCACATCCAGCCCTTTAGGAAACACTCTAATTGGGCTTCCTACCTGGAAGGCTCCAACTCTAGAGCATAGTCTGCTACCACACTCATGGAGCATGGACCACCAGCTACAGACAATCAGGTTTACCAAGAAGCCTCACAAGGCTCTAAATACTGATTTTGGAATAAAATAAAAAGATTGGGAGTTCTAAAGACAGCCAATCAAACAAATAGGAGGAAACCTGCATTAAAATATAACCTGCATGAGGAAATAACATCTTGGTTATTTGTCCAAAGGGTTCAGTTTTGGGGGTTTTCTTTCAGTCAGATGCTCAACCTATGCAATGTCATATATATAGGATGGCTTACAACCCTTAGAAATGTTTACAAATGGTAAACATTTAGTTTAAATGGTAAAAATTCAGTTAATTTCTACCCTTCCCCAGTCAGCTGGGCTTCACAGCTCTGGATTGGGAAGGTGTTATATGGAGCTATATAGCAACACTTTTTATTAGGGAGAAGTGTATCATTGATTGGTCTTCTGAATCTTTTTGGTGGAGAAAAGGTGATGGTGTTTCTTAACCTTCTTCCTATGTTACCACTTTTTTTTCTTTTTCCACATGATGTAAGTAAAAAGAAAATTAAATGTAAAAGTAACAAAAAAGTTACTCAATTAGCACTGAAGTAAACTTCCTTATGGGCCAGGAAAAGCCTTACAGATAAAGAGCTTGTGAGATAAAGAAATCATGAAATAACCACACGTGGGACTGATCATCCAGTTGCACAGTTAGTTATATAAGCAGGAGCCTTACCCCAGTAAAAAGGGGTAGGGGTGATACTTTTTAGTGAGGTATTGCAGTGGGTTGGGAACTGTGGCAATGTTCTGTATAAGTGTATATACATATGAAATAAAAACATTTTTTTAACATGTTAAGGGTAAATTGGATTTATTTTTTCCTCCTGGTATTTATACCTTCTTCTTTTTTAAACTTTTTATTATTTTTTTATATGTTCTCTGTATATTTTGGTTTTGTTTAGTCAGTTCAATGCTTGGTTTTTACCCTTTAGAAGGTAATTATCAAATCCTGCAATCTATAGAAGACCTGGAGTACAAACTAAAGGGAGGAGGAGTTCAACTGCAAGGGATGTGGTAGTAATGAAATACTAATTTGGTCAGAAAAACCCAAACACAACAAAACTGTGCTTATCAATGGCAGCAACTTTCAGGACACCTGATAAACATGCAGGTAGTGTTACCACTGCAGGCAGCTTGGGACAAAGGTGGGTAAGAGGTGCTGTGGGACTTGCAAGGATAGGAAACCTTTGTGAAGGGACTGTAGAAGAAAATGTTGGCTTTTGCTTGGCTGACTGAAAAAGGCAAGCTGATTTTGTACATATCTGGAACATGGAAAACAGTGGAGTTAGAAGATACCAAAGTTAATGTGATATGAGCTAGTCTGGGTAATGAGATCTGCATAGCCATGACAAAACAGAGATCAAGAAGATTAATTTACCTTGATCTTGGCAAGGACTCCCAGTATCCCAGACAGCTGATTTAAAACTCAGGTATGGCTACAGCACACTTCAGTCTGCAGTGGAGACACTGCTGTGATGTTACACTAACAAAGGATAGAAAATGGGATTGCTATTGAACTTAGATGATGTAGTTAGTGCAGTGAGGGATTCTCCATCTTGCAGAAGTTGCAGTTCAGAATTAGAGAAGTCTGTTAGTTTGCACTTCAGAATTCAGGAAGTCTGCACATCTATCCACGCTTCTCTGTTGTTTGTTTGGGGCTTTTTTTTTTGGTGGTGGGGGGTGTGTGTGTTTAAAAATTACATCTCAAAGCAAATGTGTTCTTTATTCAAATATTTGCCAGATACTTCAACTATGCCTTGTTGTTTATCACATTCTTCCTTCCCCACCTTTAATGACACTGTGGTGTACCTGTCTGAAAGCACTGATACACACTCTCAGACTGGGAATATGTTACTAGAAGGCAAAAATACAGAAGAATCACTTCTAAGCTGATGGTTCCTGTTCTGTAAAGATGAGAGTTCAAATACATGAAAGGACCTGAGTACATAACTTCAATAACATTTAAAAATTCCTGCTAGATCTATCCATCTAAGATTTTTTTTCCAATTTAGTTTCCCTGTGGTCTGGTCTAGCAGGCAGATCCCACCTGATGGGTGCTATTGGAGTGATCTTCACAAGTGGCACAGCAACGATTCAAAAATTCAGGAAAAGACATTATATATGTACATCCATATATATGTATGAGTGCATGTATAATATATATAAACACATACATACACACCAGACTAATAGCTTGGTTTTTTCTCCAGAAAAGGGGAGAAAATAGGCTAATATTATACTTCATATGGTCATGAGGTTAAAGGGAAAAAAAAATCCACAAAGCACATTTTGGTGTAGAATGTGTCTCGTCTCCTAGTCAGCTCCAGAATATCATCTTCTCTTTTCACATTTCCTGGCCAATGACTCTTAACTGTTTTGGCATACAGGAGAGCTTCAAGGCTGGACAGGGCATAAAACCTATGTCTTTGTGTTAGCCACAAAGCCATTTTACAAAGGCAACCACAGCATTGTGGTGCCAGCTGTGATATTAAAAAGCAGTGAGCTTAGCTAAGCCTTTAAAAGAACTGATGTGAGTGTTCAAATGCCAAAAAGGGCTTTAAATGCTAAATGTACCTTCAAACATATGCATTGATGGGGATGCTTAAGTGACTCACTCAGAGCTGTGGATCTCATTTCGGAAACCACACATATTCACAGATTCTTGATTGCCATAGTGGGAAAAACTGACTTTTTGGACTGAATAGAAGTAAGGAAGGAGGGGAAGTAAGGATTACTTTCAGGTCTGAGCAATGACACTTTTTGGCTTACAGTATCACTGAGCAGACAATACAATAATAGAAAACCTAAAACCGTAAATATTCACTCAGCCTAATTAATTAGGCACCACAGTCGCATGGTGTTGGTATCAAATACTTCCTGTCATCAGATTTCAAAAGAACTTTTATCTTGTTTCTGTGCAAGGACAAGGAATTGCAAAGAGAATAAATATTTCACACTGCTTATAATTAAAACTTCATGTGTTTGGCATGAAACCACTCCAGCAAAGAAGACCAACTGTGTATTGGGTGTAGTGCCAACGTGTCTCCTTTTCATGTTAACAGCTGGGCAGTAGCATTGCATGGCACTGCTTTGCTGCAAAAAACATTCACAGCATGCTTCTGTTAGTAAGGAAATCTTGTCATTTGTACTGCAGCAGGGATATTAAAAGTGAAATGTGTCCCCTTCCTGCCCCTCTCCCACCATTTTTTTAATTTCTTTTTCTTTTGGGAATATCCAAATTCTGTGAATGAAGCAGTAAAATACCCAACCTGACTGATGGCATCAGAGTGATACCGTGCATGAGGGCTGAAATCACAGAGGGAATTAAATGATGTTGTAATGAAGATGCACTGTAATATGAAAGAATCAGCCTGATGGAGCTCTCATTTAATTTAAAGTGCACAGGATAAATTCTTCTCTCAATTACATCAATCCAATGCTAATTACATTAATAGGACAAAGTTGAACTTGACTCTGTCCCTCCTGGACGAAAGAAATAACAATTGGAAGGGTGGGTGGGGGAACTGCAACAACCATGTAAGATATTATTTTTGTTGAATAATATATTTAAAATCAAATCTCAAGTGGCCTTGGGAGACATTGTGCCACTTACATGTCAATCCTGGCAGAAGGCTTTCTGGGTCTTGGGGCTGGTGGTTTATCAGTTCTGGAACAAGAACCACTGCATATTCTTCCACCTTAAAGACTGTATGCACATAACCAGGACCTGCTCCACTGTCTAGCAGCATCAATTACAGACACACTATTTATCCAAAATGAAGGCTGGAATATTTTCATTGACCACAGGGAAGGTTTTTCCACAGTCCCTGAGTCAAATTTTTACCAAAGTCACATAAGCAGCAAGTCTCAATAGCTCCATTTTCTTAACTGTAATAATGGTTAGGGATTCCTTAGTTACTGGTCTCATTTGGATTACAAAAACCACCTCATTCTAAGCCTCTAGCCATAATTTCCATCTCTAACCTGCCATGCATTTCTTTTTTCCCAGCCTTTAAAGCCAATCTCAATATTTATAACAACTAGCTACTAATACAATTGCATCTGTCCACTCTAGCTTAAAGGCAGACAGTGGACTAGTATTTTTTTCTCCTGTCCCTGTTCACTGCTAATTACAAAACTCTGTTTCTATAGGGTAAATCATTCCTAATAGCACTGAGCCAAGGTCCATTCAATTTCCAGAGCTGTGCACAGACATTTTATTATTTCTACTAGTGCAATTATTTTATTTCATCTACACAGTGAGCCATGGTTAAGGTCAATGGTATACAATTTCCTTCTACTACAGTTTAATAAGGTCAAAACATAATGATTCTGTGGTATATTATCATAAATTCATTTTCCACAATAAAATTAAACTGATTAGGATAATGCAGCATACCAGTTTTGCATACTTTGCTCTCATCTAAACTCAGTGTGTGCAGTCTAATTCTAAGTCTGGACTGTATTGTGCTCATACCCTCAACATATTCTCAGAGATTGAATCTGGGCTTCAGTTATATCCTGCAAAGTGTTTTCAGTGCAATCACAGCTCAACCCCAAAAAGGAAGACCTTATCATTTTATCATACCAAATCACTAAAATTAAGAAAAATGTGGTACAACTGCTACCTTAGTCTAATATAATTGTGTTCCTTTGTGAATCTTTGTAATCAAAAGAGTTACGAAGTTAATTTGTGGACTTTAGTTCTAAAAGATTTATAGTTCCCCTTTAATGTTTTAAGTAAAAGATAGAAATATTATGGCATTACAATTTCCTGGGAAACTTTGGAATGCAATACTTCAACAATATGCTCCTTACTCTGAAGACAATATCCTGGACATGAGCTTTGGAAATATATGGTATCGTTAACTTGTGTTCACACAGTGCATTACACTCTCACAGATGTCATGGTGAATGCAGTGAATGCATCTGAACAAATACGAGACACCTAAGGCCATTCACTGTCATTATCCATGATGAAGAACCCACTGATGCTACACTAATCAAATCATAACATTTGATGAATATTCTTAACCCTTCCAACATTACAAACAAGACTGGCTTGAGTTGTGATGCTCTTTGTGTAGTTTGTCTCTTGGAGTGTTTCCTTGTCCACTTTCA
This sequence comes from Heliornis fulica, assembly GCA_013399135.1. Classification (NCBI taxonomy): domain Eukaryota; kingdom Metazoa; phylum Chordata; class Aves; order Gruiformes; family Heliornithidae; genus Heliornis; species Heliornis fulica. The sequence continues at coordinate 200,700 of VXBZ01001059.1, read as the reverse complement.
CTAGAAGGAGTTATGTTAAAGATACCTTATTAGTTGTTTTATTTCATATTCATTGTTTTATTACAAATGTATATGATGCCCCTAAGTTAACTCCTTAATATTTTACAGTGTGTGATTTATCTGGGATTTCATGCTTGAGAATTGCTATAAATCTGTTCGCTGAGCTAGAGATTTTGCCGAAATGTTGTATAACAAATCAAAATTTTCACATAGTTGTAAGGCACTTCACTATGTTGGAATACACATAAAAATGAATTACATTGGGTTTTGAACTATTCACATTTTATAAAGGATTCAGGCTGACTCCATTTATGTTTTAATTCTGTTGTATATAGTACTTTAAAAGAAAAGGAAAAGCATCAATGTTATTGGTCCAGGTTTACTAACAGGAACTTTAATTTGTTCATGCTTTCTGAAACAAACTCAGTTTTGTAAACATCTACAAATCTCCCTTCATCCTTCTGCTCAGTGGCCCAGGTTACAAACTATGCAGCAAACCACCTTTTTGCAATATTAAATCCACAGATGGTAAAATTGGTTTGCATAGACTATTTTCCTGGTACCAGTGAGTAGGACTTGACTTCTCTCAGCCTAATTCCCCTTAGCTGCCTCAGCTGATTCACAGTGGCCTGAAGCCACTTTGGTATCACACATGGATCTCATGGAAACAGCATAAGCTCAAAATACAAGTGTTAAAACCTCCTCAATTATAGGGGGTGGGGGTGTGGGAAGGGAAATAGTACATAACTACACATCTGTGTTACCTTATAACCTTTAATGCCCTTTTAATTAGAGTAAACTATGAGCTTCTTCAGTGTGCTGTTCAGAAAAAAAGCTCTGGTCCATGATAGACCTTCATTGGTATCAGTGCTGAATCCACACTTATGTGTAACATTTAGACAATGTTAAATCAGAAAAAAAATGTCTAATTCTCCTTTTTTTTTTAATCAGGAAACAAATTGCTAATACTACTGATAGCATTTGTATCTGTTTCCTACAGTCTGTGGACTAACCTCTTGGATTTTTAGAAAGATGTGTATCTGAGCTGCATAAATACAATTGTCAGAAAAAAAGAAAATCAGACCGAGCATATTCTTAATAAAATATAACAAGTTCTTGGGAGACAACAATGTCCACTAGATTTTCACATTTTATTATGTGAAAAGACCCCTAAGATCATCGAGTCCAACCATTAACCTACCGCCACCAAGTCTACCCTTAGACCATGTCCTCAAGCACCGCATCTCCCCGTCTGTTAAACACCTCCAGGGATGGGGACTCAACCCCCTCCCTGGGCAGCCTGTTTCAGTGCTTGAGGACTCTCTCAGGACAGAAGTTCTTCCTAAGATCCAACCTAAATTTTCCCTGGTGCAGCTTGAGGCCATTTCCTCGAGTTCTGTCACCTGTTACTGAGGAGAAGAGACCCACCCGAACCTCACCGCAACCTCCTTTCAGGGAGTTGTAGAGAGCAATAAGGTCTCCCCTCAGTCTCCTCTTCTCCAAATTCTTTCAAATTCTTCCTACAAAATATCAAATCATGGGAAAGAATACTCCTCACCCAATTCAGATGCAACCTCCAGGCTTTCAGCTTCACAGAAACAAAATACCAGAAAATATTCTGCTTGAGTAGCCATGCAAGGAAAACATAACATAGTCACAGACTATTTTCAGGAGATTTTTCTCAAAAATCTATGTTCTTTCAGACTAGATTTTCAGTATTTATCTAGTCTCTGTAGAAAATTCTTATGTACCAGTGACCACCAAAAAAAGCTGTAGTTGCCAATACAGCTAAACAATATTCTATATGTTTAGATTCTAACTTGCTCCTCCAGGTCTCCTTATCCATAATGTTAATTCCACTAAGCAAAGGGTAAGGAATATTTTTGTGCTTACTCTAAATAAAATAGAGGAACTGAAAAGAGTTAAAACAGTAGAGATTCCTTATGAACTCTGGAAAACAAGTATTCACCAAACTGGCTTTTTACCTGGACTTGGAAGGGGCTAAAGGCCTCTTTAAACCATAGTTTGCCAAACTCCTTTCACGTTGATTCATTAGCATATGGCATCACTGTGCTGCTTGTCTTTACACTCCACAGGTTAGACAAGAAACATGTGTGTTTCCAGAGTGAGAAGAGATGAAATAATCATCACACGAGGCTGAATCAGCAGAAGATTTGTAAGGTTACCTGGGCTATAGAAACCCAGGAGGTTTATGCCAACTGGGATGATCTTTCCTTTGGATAGACCCTGGATCTTCTAACACACAGCAATGACAAGCAAATTTGGGCTGAATGGCAATATGTAGAAGTACAATGATTCTTATAAAAAATCTTATTCAACTATTAATGTCAAAATCCCATTACCAAAAAAAGAGAAAAGAAACCCTACAACTGATGTTAATGGTAAAAGCATAGAAATAGATCTGACAGGACCAACTCAACCTTTAACTCATGGTCAGCTTTCTGCCACACATTCAGTGGAATCTTATTTTCTGCTTACTGATGCTTAACTAGCCATAATTCAGAAGATCTCTAGTTGCATGATAAATTATAACACCCTTGAAATGGGAATGCATCAGCAGACTGCACCATAATAGATAAAAATATGTCAGGGACATAGTGTAATTTTCTCAAGACATTACATCGTCTTAAATCAGAACTTCTGTTCTCCCTTCCCAGAAGACTCTTAAACAATTTGCTAATTATTTTCTTCCCAGAAGCATACGGTAATATTGGTTGCTAATAGAGCTTTGGTCATATTTGTGGGAAATTTACATACTAATTACAAGAATTGTCTTAGAAAAACAATGTTAATTGTCACGGTTGGATTTCTTGTGCTTTTATTGAAATGGTGAAAAGTGGTAAGGAAATGGCACAGAAAATGTGCTGCTGAATGTAAAGTATTTTTAAGGTAAGCCTGGAGAAATTAGAAACAATCAGAAGTGAATGGTAATAGCATATGAGTAGATCTGTCAGGACCAACCCAACCTCACAGCACACAGAGCATCGCAAAGCTTGACTCTGGTTCTCAGAGACTTGCTGATGAGAGCAGAGCTTGTTGCTGTTTTAGCAGGGTGAGGAAGAAGCCACACAAGCTCTCTGCAAAGCATTTAAAGCCAGGTGGCCAGGTTCCACCCAAGCCTGGGTGGCAAGCAGCCAGCTGGAAGGCAGACGTGGGCTGTGCCGGAGCCTGCCTGGAAGCAACGTGCACCAGAAGTGCTGGAAGCTGCGGGTGTGCAGCAGAGCAGAGATAACTGCAGATCACAAACTTGAGGAGCCCTCCTGAGGTTTCCATCTGAACAGGTGAACATCCCTCAGGGAAGCTATAGGTTTCTACAGGCAGGTCTTCTTTGCTAGGGTTAAACTGCGGCCAGTGAAAGAGCTACTCCAGAGTTGTGCCAGTGTAGACAGCAATTCCTTGTTCTTCTTCCCCTTTCTCCCTTTCTTTGTTTTTTATTTTTTCTCCCTTTTTTTTTTCTCCCTTTTTTCCACTGTGAGGGTGACAGATCACTGGAACAGGCTGCCCAGAGAGGTTGTGGAGTCTCCTTCTCTGGCGACATTCAAGACCAATCTGGACACATTCCTGTGTGATTTAATTGAGGTGACCCTGCTCAAACAGGGGGTTGGACTAGATGATCTTTCGAAGTCCCTTCCAACTCCTGTGATTCTTTCTTTGATTATTTCCCATAGGAGCCATGGGGCAGTGTAGTTTTTTTCTTGGTGGTGACCACATTCAAAAAAATCACACCATGACCCAAATTAGTAGATTTGGAGTATTTAAGAGGGCAATTTTTTTTGTGAAGAACCCCTGTAGCATGATGCAGAGAAGAGATTTCCCCCCGAGCTGAGCACTGCTGCTCACTGGAGGTGTGCATACTGGAGGATTGCTTACACAGGAGTGCCATCTCAATGGCATGCAAAACGAGGGCAGGAGGCTACAACTCAGTATATTTCTGCATACCCAAAGCACACAGATATAAAAGTGTCTTTGAATATGGTTCTTTCACAGGAAAAACAATGCCTTTCTCTAATAGGAAATACAACCTTTTTTTTTATTATTATTAAGCTGTAATTTTCCATAAAGGTAGTTTTCTTTATGTCTGTTCCCTCAGAGGAAAAATGACTCAGGGCAAACCCTGCTGGCCTTGTACAAAAGTCACTGATGTCACTAGTGTTAAAGCTACGAGTAAAACATGTAGGATTGAGCCTACTGTCACTGGAGTTAAGTGCTATCCAGTAAAGGGATTTATCTTTTTGTACCAATTTTTAATACAAGATGATGAGTACTCTAATTATAAGATTTTTTACACTTGGTTTTATGTACACTATCATAAAACTTGGCAGACACAAATGGAAGAAATCAGTGCCAATATATTTTACAAAAGATCACTCTGTTCTTTACAATTGTAATAGAGGATTGACCTTCTTTTGGAAAAAAAATGCCTCCCACATTCAATTTTTTACCTTTTCTGGAGCAGAATATGTCAATGTTGAATTTCATGTGAACTGAATGTCCTAATGCTTTTTCCCCATATGTTCCCAACTTTCAATTATCTTAGAGTACGTTATGGCAAAATTAATTGACATCTATACATTTTAACTGTCCAGATTTTATCACAGATAACTTATCTTTAAGCTAATTAATTATTGCTAACATATGATATACCTACACTACGAGAAGAAAAAGAAATGCAGAGACAGGCAGACTGTTTTGGAAATGGTCATTACAATTACTAATGGTGGCCTGGAGTTGAAGAGCAGTTAATTTCTTTTTGACTAGGCTACTCTGTACAGTTTACTACATGGCTGGGCATCTATATTCAGCTTGCAGGGCAATTATTTTCAGCCTTCATATCACTGCAAAACCTGTATACTCTTATGCTTTCTATGCTTTATGGTTCAATGCAGGAGAGTTTGGTGGCTCTTAGCTGTTGCTCATAATTAGACTGTGAGCGGGATGCTCTCCAGCGGGTATTAAGTGTCCTCGTGTAATTGAGGAATGAAACTTGCCCTGTATGTAGGAAAGATGTATGCTTAATTTCAAATAACCAAAGTGGTTATGGAAATAACATAAAGTGCATTTAAATTGCTATAAAACTGCATTTTCAAAGGTAAAAATTCCCTATTAAAAAAGGAAAAAAAAAGGAGAAGAGAGACACTCTAAAAATGAAGACGACTGTATATAGATTGCAACAAGCACAATCACCTCGAGCAGCTCCTCCATGAACGACATTGCTTGCAGGGACATTTAAAAGAGTAAATGGTAACAGATAACAAAATATATAATCTGGACCTCATATTCTCTAAAAGTCATCTGCAGTTTATTCTAAGGATCAGTAGTAAGAAACTTTCCATTCAAAATTCTTCTCTGGAAGAAATAAAATTAAAAAAAAATAGAGACAACTTTTATAGACCTGCTATTTGCCATAGAAGTTCTGATTAAAGCTGAGTAAATCCACAGGGTGAAGAAACTTCCTTTTCTAAATAGCATCAACTAAATCTTAAAGGCCTACAGAGAACCTGGTCAACCTTAAGTAAAGCAACAAGCCCGCAGTGCTTATGGAGAGGGATCAGCAGCTGCACATCTACAGCTGCTCCTCACTGCTGAACAGGTGTTTCCACCTCCATTTGCTGTTTGACATTTGCTTCCCTCTGTTTTTACTCTCTTCCTCACAAAACATTATCCTTGCAGTGCATGTTTGATAGGCCACAGGGGGAATATCTGACAAAAAGTAGGTTTATGTTCGGTGGAGAGGGCGATGCTGGCCAGTGTGTGCAGGTACTTTGTGCAGGCTGCAGCATCTCAGCTGCTGCTTGTAAGCTGATACTCTGTGTGGAGGAGCTGAGGCATTAGAGACCAACTGTGCATGGATGGAGTAACCCCATGGAGCTGCTGGAACAGTGCTGTTGTCAGTGGACAATGTCTCTCCTCCCCATCTAACACCCTGCCTGGAGTCTCACTGTGAGTGCACTTGGCTGAGACTCTGGACTGGCCTTAATACCAGTGGTGGTGATTGGCCTTTACACCTTAATGTGGTGACACCAGCATTTTCTGTGGGGGCTGGAGTAAGAGTTCTAACACAAAGCTGTTAAGTACCCCACCTGGAGTACTGTGTTCAGCTCTGGGGCTCCAAAGATAAGGACATGGACCTTCTGGAGCAAGTCCAGAGCAGGGTCATTAAGATGGCCAGATGGCTCTAGCACCTCCCCTATGAGGACAGGCTGAAAGAGTTGGGCTTGTTCAGCCTGGAGAGGAGGCTTCAGGACACCTTGTAACACAGCCTTTCAGTACCTTAAGGGGCCTACAGGAAAGATGGGGAGGGACTGTTTACAAGGGCTTGGAGTGATTGGAGAAGGGATAATGAGTGTAAACTGAAAGAGGACAGATTTAGATTAGGTATCAGGAGGAAATTCTTCACTGAAGGTGATGGAGGCACTAGAAAAAGTTGTCCAGAGAGGAGATGGATGGTGCTTTGGACAACCTTGTCCAGTGCAGGATGTACTTGCCCATAGGAGGGGGTAGAACAAGCTGCTTTCATGCTGTCATTTATCTTACTTAATATCTATTTTATTTTTCACCTCACAGCTCCATGAAGGATACACAGCCAAATGTATGTTTTTAACTCCTAATCCATTTATTTTGCCTCTCATACAGCCTAAAGTTTTTGGCAACACTTCATAACACTCTCATTATTCGGGGCCTAAGCCAAAGAAACCAGCTGATGTGGAGCCTTGTTGCTTTCCTTGTTCTCAATCTACATGTAGGAATACAATGTGCAAGGTTTGCAGAGTCATCATCTCCTCAGGTTGTCTCACAAGCTTACTGAGACCTCGTGGGCTGTCTTTAATTGCTCTCTACTATCCCAAATGCTCTTCTGTTATTTTAATAGTATTTTACAATTCTGATCAACACTGCACTTAAGTTTTCAGCTCAGTTTCAGAATTAGTGCGTACAATTTTTTACCCTTAGGGTTGTCAATAACAAGTAATTGTGTTATTCCATGTCTACAGTCCAAACAGCATTCTGCTGCTAATGGAATGTGTGGCTACTGCAGACTCTTGTGTTTCAGGGCCTCAGGACTAATACATGATGAGAAATATTGTCATGCAGTTCCAATGTGACTCCTTTCCTCTTAAGATTTCTTTGGTATGAGGAAGAATCCACATTTTTTTTAGTGAAGACATTTGTTAAAATATTTAATTACTCTAATATTTTCTATGTATAAGTGATGTGCTCCTCTCTGAACAAGCTCAGTGGGAGGACTGGCAGAGTCATTGAAGAAAGTGGTGCTGTGCCCAGCATCCACAGCAGAGACAGAATCCAAGTTCAGAGTCATGGCAGCCAAGGGATATTTCCTATTCTGAAGTAAAGTGACAACAGCTTCACAAAGACATACCCACCCATGGCACGTGCCCATGGTCTCTCTCACTCTCATAAGCTTTTCTATTTCAAGTGGGATAGAAATTAATATGATAAATCCTGGATTTTTCCCCTACACCTTACATTCCAAAAGGAGTTTTCATTTAAAAATTAGACAAAAAAAATTGACATTTGAAATGTCTCTGGAAAAAGCACCATGTGGAAAAAATAATGTCCTATGTAGAGTTTAATCTGTTTCCAGGTAGGGAGCGTGACATGGCATTGTATCCTATAAACCAGGCTCCTTGGTGAGCCTATCTTTTATGATGCACATAAAGCAATCTCTCCTGTCTGTCTAGAACCCCAGTTGCAAGGTCCTGAGTTGAAACCCTCATAATGCATAAGCTAAGAAAATGCAGCATACATTTGTTTTGAATCACTTAAAACGTGTCTTGTGTCATTTTGATATAATGAAACACTTCAATTTGGGTTGAATCACTGCAGAACACTTTGCTAGCACTGACATTTTCCAGGAAAAAACCTCTTTTTCTTTTAACTACACACAGTTTCCTAACAAGCCCAACCCAATAACAGATTCTTGTGCAGGTAAAGAACAGAGCCATCTGGATACACACACATAATAAAATCAATGCAACAGCTCTTAAATAGAAGTAATTTACACTTTGACCTTTCTATTCACAGGTTGTGGTTTTCTGGTATGTTTTTGTTCTGCTCCATATTTAAAGAAATTAAATGGAAAATGAAAAGGAAAGAAATACTAGTTCAATGTTGATTGTGTAAGCATCTTTTAAATCAAATAATTACAAGGATATCGAAGATAGGCTCGACATACTGTTCTTTGTTAACAGCAGAACATGAATTCAATAGAATTATATAGTAATGATGGATATATATATATAAATGTGTTTATTCAATTCATTCTCCTCATAAAGACAAAATTCATAATCAGAATGCTGCTGAAAGGGTGAGACTATACAAAATGAATGTTCTTAACTTGTTATGGTCTAGCTATGAAAAACAAAGCCCTTCTGCAGTAAGTGAGCAAGTAGAATGATTTTTAATTATACTTTAATTGGAGTATTTGAAGTCAGGTGGTTAAAATTATTTTTATGCACTTCACTGGGGACCTAGATAAAGGCTTTTTTTAAACACAAAATGCTGGGAACATATAGTTTTCAAACACTTCAATCTAATCTGAGAAACCTTAGCATTTTAGGGTGCTAAGCTTCTTATTTAGAGTCTTTAAACACATAGATCATCTCCATCATTCATTTGGGCACTGAACTGTGCATATTTAAGAATTATATTGAGTTTCTGATAGGTTCTGATACTTCTACCAAGCCCCTTATTGATTACAGTATCACAAGATATATTTTCTTGCTGCTTTAAAGGTCATAACCTGTCTAATGTGAATAATGAATAGATGCAGTCACCTTGCAAATACACAGTGTCAGGTTCTGTTACTGAACAGGGAGTTAGATGACTCCTTTGACTTCAGTGCATGAATGGCTATGACCTATCAGGTTAGCACAAAAGGTGTGGCAGCCAACGAGTTAGCTGGGACTCAGCTGTAATCAGTAGATCACAAGTGGCACTTCTGAACCTGTGGCAAGGAATAACCAAGCAACATCATAACCAGCATGAAGTTTGAATTCCTCATTCAGGAATGCATCTCATGAGGGAATTAACAGTCTCAACATAAAGATTAGTCTTTGGGGCAATCATTAGACAGACAAAGGCTTCTTAGTGCCTATGAGGTTTTTCCAGCAACAGAGGTATCTACAGGAGAGAATCAGAAAGTGGGCTTGAAATGTTCTGTGAGACATCTGCTCCTCAGGCAGCATCAGCTGTGAATATCCTTGCTAGGAGATACTGTTTAAACTGGTTTTTCTTTTAAAGTCCAGTGGTGGAAATTCCAGTCTCTTATTCTAACTCTAATAGCCTGGAATCTTTCCTTCCTAGCAAAATTGCAGATGAAATTGAGCTCTCCTTGTCCTATCCTAGTGGACATGAAAACCAACGTTATTATAATCTACTGCAGCCTTCTGCAGAAAAACCTCTCATCCTCTCATCATGTGTGGGACAGATGAGTGGATGGTGAGGTGGGTTGAGAACTGGCTGCTGGGCTGGGCTCAGAGGACTGTGATCAGTGGAGCAGGGTCAGGCTGCAGACCTGTGACCAGC
>VXBZ01001059.1:98020-183542 GCA_013399135.1 Heliornis fulica | reverse complement strand
GCTGCCCAGGGAGGGGGTTGGGTCCCCATCCCTGGAGGGGTTTAACAGACGGGGAGATGCGGTGCTTGAGGACATGGTCTAAGGGTAGACTTGGTGGCGGTAGGTTAATGGTTGGACTGGATGATCTTAGGGGTCATTTCCAGCCTTAAAATTCTATGATTCTATGATTCTATGAAGTGAATCTCTTCTGTGATTCTCTTGGTGTTTCCCACACTTGATCTCTGTGAAGAGTACCCAGGCTTTTCCCAAAGGTGAAGTTACACTAACGGATCTCTAACTTCCTCTTGTGGTTGTTGTTTCTCTTTCTCACATATTAGAACTGCTGTGGCCTCTTTCTAGTCTTTAGGCCATTTCTCTCCTGTATTAACAGATCTCACAAAACTGTCTATTGCCATTTTCATTTCACCTGTTCCTGCCCTTAGTGCTTCTACAACTGAACAGTAAATTTCCTTTGTTCCCACTGCTTAGAATTTTTCCTAGCACTGGTTTTTTGAGCTTTATATCAATTTAAGAACCATTTCAAATGTTATTTTTATGATCCTTAATTTCTGTCTGTCAGTATGTATCTCACTTCTGATTTAATCCTATTAATGCCAACAGAAAGCCCATACAGTACTTGTCATTTCAGATTATTAGAATTAAATCACTTCTAAGGGCATTAAGTGCAACCCAAGTAGATAATAAATACAAAAATGAAATTGTTTTTATACACAAATAAACAAAACCAGAACAATATCTTTAGATCAGGCTATAAACTAGGAGATGGTATATATTGACAGTTCAAAAACATATAATAGAGATGAATGCATGAACATGGTTCTTCTGTAGCACTCTAAAAGACTTAATTTTCTTTTTTATAGTGACAACATGACTATCATTTTCATGACTATTTCCCCCCTTGCTCCTTGTTTGAAGAGAATTTCAGTAAATTCTGATACTGGGGAGCCGGCAGATAAATGAACCAAATTCCAATAATGAAAGCTTTTTAGCCAATTAACAAACTGACTATATTTTCAAGCTACTCATAGTCATTTCCTTCCACAATGTAAACAGCACCATTCTCAGCACAAGATGGTCATCAATGCAGAATACAATATATGAAGCAATAAATGGTCCCGTGGTTGCTTTAGCACTAAATGCAGCTGAGCAATTTGATAAAACCAATATCTCGCCAGGAGATCGAGGCAGCTACCACAGATCCAAGCTAAGCATGAACCAGCAAAGTGTCAGTCAAGAAATCTGAATACTGTGAGGCCACATCTGGAGTAACGTGTCCAGTTCTGGGCTCCCCAGTTCAAGAGAAACAGAATGACTGGAGAGGCTACAAGGATGATCAGGGCGCTGGAGCAGCTCCTGGATGAGGAAAGGCTGTTATACCTGGGTCTCTTTTGCCTGGAGAAGAGAAGACTGAGAGGGGATCTCATCAACACTGGTAGATATCTACAGGATGGGTGTCATGTGAAAGCTATGAGACTGACATGTGGCTGAGGGGAGCCTTCCTGTTGAGTCATGAGATTCTAAAAGGACCCCGTTGCTTTCTAAGCTCAGAGAGGAGCCTAGCTGAGGTTAGGTCCAGTCTTAGTCCTAGACTTGGTCAATAGTTCATATCTAAGAGATTTTTTATACATGAAATCACTTATGTTACTGTTTGCCCATCAGAGCCCACAGAGGACTTTCACTGAGACCACTTCACACAGTTGAAATTAATAGAAAGTTTATTAAAGGCACTGTGGCCTTCAAAATTATGTGTAGAAACCATCTATTGGTTTATTCCACCGTCTCTAGCCAAAGCAAGGCATGCTGCTGATTCCCTCTTTGGCTGCTCCCCACACCAGAATTACAGATCCCCATCCACAATGTCTGTATAACAGATAAGCAGACACGGGTGGTTTTAACCTCTAAGGTGTAATTCCCACAGTGGGTGTCTAGGGAAAGGGGCCAGACTCTTCACAATAGTGTCTAGTGGCAAGACAAGGGGAAACAGGCACAAAACATAACACAAGAAGTTCCATCTCAATATGTATATAAAAATTCTTTACTGTGGGGGTGACAGAGCACTGGATCAGGCTGCCCAGGGAGGCTGTGGAGTCTCCTTCTCTGAGGATACTCAAAACACATCTGGACACAATCCTGTGCAACCTGCTGTAGGTGATCCTGCTCAGGTAGGGGGTTGGACTAGATCATCTCCAGAGGTCCAACCCCTAACATTCTCTGACTGATAACTAGGTCTGTTGGCTTCCCAAAGCCCAGCACCTGCACTACAGCTTGAGTGATATTAAAAAAGCTCATGATAATGCTGAACTAGGGGCAATGAGACCAAAATCCCACAAAAGGGCAACTTCTGCTCCCATACCTAGTGCTCTTCAAGAGATGCTGATTTCTCTGCCTTTCTTACATGGCCCTTACATGCCACTGTGCAATACTGCTTAATACTTTCTGGTATGGGAGAAATATTATATATATTTTATTATATGTTTCTAATATTATGGGAGACAGAGCATCCTAAAAAGTAGGTGTGGATCTCAGAGAGACTTTTTACTGTCTATACTGCTGCTAGCTAGTGCCATTTCTAAATGAGACTGTCTCATGAACAGCATGCCATTTCAGTATCTCCCTCAGGTTTACTTAGCAACCTGAAATCAACAGGCTTGCAGCTAAAGAACTATATGTTCACCTTTGTATTTGCAAATCCACACTTCTCAGTAGACTGCAAGTGTACTGTGGGGAGGACAGAAAAAATGTGCAGTTATGGTTTGGGTTTTTTCTGGCTTCCAGGATATCTAGGGTGGCTAAAGAAAAGAAGTAATTCTCAAATCTATTTGGATTACAAGCAATGAGGTCTAAATTATTTTTTTTTTCTTCTGTATTTAAGTAAATTTGTTTCTAATTGGAAATCAAGAAAATATATATTTTAATATAAAAATCACATGGTTTTCTTTGGCATGAGTCACATGAGATAACACTGAGCATAAATTCCACTAGTCTTTCAGAAGCAGAAAGTTCAGAGACACTATTATTTCCAGGTGAGACAAATCTGGAGGAACAGTTTGTTTTCCACTGGACTGTAGTGGGTCATATGAAGGTTGATACCATTCAGTAGCAAGAAACAGGAATAAACAAGGAAGGTTTTTCTCTGAACAGCCGGTGAATACACTGAAACCCCCCAACAGTGGGTAACCACTTTATTGGAATTGTTTTGCTGGAAGGAGGCAGCATTGTAGCCAAGTAAAAACCCTTTGAAATCAGGTATGACCGATAGCTGTTGAGCAGCAAGACAAAACAGCTTTTATTCCTATCTCCAAAACAATCACCATACCAGTTCTGTATGTCACGTGATATATAGATTAAGGTAAAGGAGCTGTGGATGCCAGCTCTATAAATGTGACCTGGTATTCTCAGGGAGAAACATTTCACTCCTTCAGCCCTTCCATTTATAGATCTCAAGTCATGCCATCAGGGCTTACAGCTAAAGTGACTAATTCTAGGGCTGCGAACGTCTAATCTGTCAGCACACGTTACAGAAGCATCGATGATGTTATTGTTCATGCACTTCCAACACATGCACAACCCCTCCTAACTCAGCCCAAATAAGTACAGTCTTTTAAAAAAATAAAAAATAAAAAAAAACCCCAAAAAACCCCAAAAAACCAGCAGTAAAATACTTTGGTCCAAGACCAAAGCATGTTCCCAGACCACAGGTCTGCCTTGACCTCGGAATACCTTTACATCCAAGTGGGCATTAACATATCTGACATAGACTAAATATTGCTTCTTACTGGAATTTTCATGGATTTGCACAGGTTTCATCTGTCTCACACCTGTTTTGAAAATGACCAATGATAGTAAAATTGCTCTTATGGACAAATATTTCTGAAATTTGATTTATCTAAAGGATGCTGAAAAGTCACTGCAGATTCCATTCCGCTCCAATCTAAAAGGCTTCACCTTCTCAGCAGTATATTGCTCCCTTCAGCTGACTCAGGAGAATGGCTCAGACTAGCACTCCTCAGCTATTGCTGTGTAAAACCAACAGGGTTAATTTAAGCAGCTTTCCTTGGCAGCTGAAGGTAAGCTTTAACTTACTTTACACTGTCGCAAGGAGTGCTCATACTGCTTACCGTGCAGGATTCAAAGGAGGGCAGCAACAAATCACTGAGAAGACTCTTACTCCTTAAACTGCCACAGCTATTTCCTCCACTATCAGAGAGCAGTACCTCCACTGAATTTCACCTGTCAACAGAGCAGTCACCTATTTGCACTTCTACACTTCCCTCCTGGCAAATGAGATTTTTCTTATCTTCCCGGCCAAAGAAACAAGGCAAGGACTGAATCTTCAACATTTCACTTTCACAACTGATAGGTTCATTCTACTTCCCTCAAAGAGTTCAAGCCATTTGTGCATCACCAGAAGATAAAAAGTGAAAGGAATGTGTATTTGAGAAAACAGTATTTTTTACTCTGAGATACCACTAGCTCTTATTTGAATGGGATCTTGCTAGCAACACCATCGGGGGCAAAGCTGAAATATATGTGGCTGGAGATTAGTTTGTTGAGGCAAACAACAAACTATTCAAAAAAACATGTTCCCATGGGTTTTGAATGGTTTGTTGTTTGCTTCAACATGCATGTTCCCAAACTACAGACTGAGCACTTACTCAGGACCACTTGACTCATTTACCTTGAGTACTGTGTTCACCTCGAGTACTGTGTTCACTTTTGGGCCCCTCACTTCAAGAAGTACATTGAGGTTCTGGAGCGTGTCCAGAGAAGGGCAACGAGGATGGTGAAGGGTCTGGAGAACAGGCCCTACGAGGAGGCTGAGGGAGCTGGGGAAGGGTCTGGAGAACAGGCCCTACGAGGAGGCTGAGGGAGCTGGGGAAGGCTCTGGAGAACAGGCCCTATGAGGAGGCTGAGGGAGCTGGGGGTGTTTAGTGTGGAGAAGAGGAGACTGAGGGGAGACCTTATTGCTCTCTACAACTACCTGAAAGGAGGTTGCAGTGAGGTGGGGGTTGGTCTCTTCTCCCCAGTAACAGGCGACAGAACTCGAGGTAATGGCCTCAAGCTGCGCCAGGGAAAATTTAGGTTGGATCTTAGGAAGAACTTCTGTCCTGAGAGAGTCCTCAAGCATTGGAACAGGCTGCCCAGGGAGGGGGTTGAGTCCCCATCCCTGGAGGGGTTTAACAGACGGGGAGATGCGGTGCTTGAGGACATGGTCTAAGGGTAGACTTGGTGGCGGTGGGTTAATGGTTGGACTGGATGATCTTAGGGGTCATTTCCAGCCTTAAAAATTCTATGATTCTATGATTGCAGAACAAAGCTGTCTTCTCATCGTGGCACCCAAGCAGGATAAAAGCAATTCGGTTCAAACTTTATTAACTCCCCATTCCTACTACAAAGAGTATAGCAAGTCCTGTAAATCTGTAAGTACACACCTCCCCTGCCTGCCACGGGGAAATGATGTGTAATTATGCCCTTACATCAGGCTGCTTCCCAGAGCACTGAGTTGCATTTATCATTTTTGAGCTGCCAAAAGCAACGAATCAAGCTGCAAACCACTCGTCTTCCTCCTCGGGCTGCCAGGAAGGGACACCAGGTCCCTGTTGCTATGGGATGAGAAACAACATGAATGCTGCTTCCCAGCTAGTCAATAACTCTCTTCCACTGTGTATCCCCTTCCTCTTTCACTATCACTGCTAATGCCACAGCTGACCCAACAGCTTTGCTTAAGATACTAAATTGTAAATTAAGATACTAAATTGTAAATTACAAATTAAGATACTAAATTAAGTGTGCTTGATTTTGGGTCATCCAAGTGAAGGTTAATAAAATTAAACTCAAAGACTCTGCACAGATCACAGAAGTTGTGACAGGGGAAGGAATCCCAGCAACTTAATTGGAGAGGAATGGATTACATGGGCTAAGCCTATTACTTCATAGCAGAATGGTTGCTCCCAGTGTGAAACCTACTGGAGTGTCCCAGTTAATGAAGCTCTCTCCAGAATACCAGGAAAATGAAGAGGGAATACTGCCTAAAGGGATATAGGACTTGTGGGATGCTGGGAGGAAGAGAGTTTTCAATGGAGCAAAGAGAAATCAGGGATAATGCAAAACTGCTTATGGGATGTTTTGGGGAAGGAACACAGAAAGGGAAAGGAAGAGATCAAAGCAGACTGGATTAATTTATAATCACAAATTAAGTCTCCCTAACTACACACAAATAAGGGTTAGAAATGTGCCTACACCCCGTCAGTATATTCATATCTCACAAAACTTTCCTGGCAGCAGCAGGGTTACCATCTAGAACTCCATGTGGTCACTACAACCACCACCTAAATCCATTACACTGTCTAATGGTATATTTATTGGGACACTTGATCTGTAGGAAAGTGAGAAATTCAAGAAAAGAAGGTTAAGAAGTGCCTCAGAAACCTGAGGCAGGAATTCAAATAGGACTTCAATGGAATGACTTCGAGGACGTAAGAATGACTGGGAGGAAAGAAACTGAATATTAACTGTTTCTCTAGATATGCTGAAATCTGAGAAAACCCTACATGAAGGCCAAGAGAGTTTCTAAGTGGATTTTGGACAGCATTAATTCTGCAGAGGTCAGTGAGTCACTTGTTTTTGAATTAAGTTTGCATTTGAAGAGAAATCTGCAGTGGCAGCTAATCTAGCAATTACCTTCCTGATTACCAGGAAGAATATCTAAATGAGGCCTCTATCTCCCATGATTGCACAAAAGGGTAGAACAAACTTGTTTCAAGGTGAGAGAATTTGATCCTTTCCTGATAAGAGAGGTAAAGAGAGAAAGATTTCAGGGAGTATGAAATTGGTTAGGGAAATATGCCTTAAGCACCTGCAGATAGCCACAAGGGAACTGGAATGAGCTCCTTTGAATAAATCACCATCAGTAATAGGCCTGCTTCCTTTAGCAAAATGACTTTTAGGATGAGTAGTAGGATGAAAAGATAGAATTATATTGGGGTGTAACTTACCCTAACTCTCATTTAGCTAGAGTCAATATCTTGAAATTCACCTTATATAAGTATTGCTAGGAGTTTTTTTATCACTTCCTTGCTTGATGGAAAAAAGCAGAATGGTGATCTCATACAGAGAGCCACTGCCAAAAATGGTAGCTGGAAGGCTGCATTAACAGAAAGCACAGTTCCTTGATGACCATCTATTCTTCCCTCCCCTCAGGATTTTGGAAAAGGTACTTGAGATTCATAGATGTGGCAGCTAGAAGGAGCAATTACCGTCACCTACTCCAACTTCATGCCTCCCACAGGCCAAAGAACATCACCCAGGAGTTCTTTCTTTGTGGTCATAATTGTTGAGCTGTAATATCTTTTAGAATGCTATCTACTTTTGATTTAAAGACTTCAAATTATTGTAAGCCTTCCAATGAAACTAAACTAAAAGTCAAACCTTACAGTAACCATTAATATATTTTTCATTCAGTTCATTTGTGACATAAGTACTATTAGCTTAAGGTAAAACTGTAGCCAGTTATATTACTGAGAGGGGATTTATTTTTAAAGAAGTTACTCAACATTTGACAATTTCATAGGCAGTTAGTGTACAGAGTGCCCTGAGGTACTGCAGGAGCACATCTATTTAAATCAGAAAACAATTCTTTACTGAACTGTGAAAGGCATTTATTGGAAAATTTAAGGACTTCATACACCATGTTTAACTATGAAGATAAACTATACTAATATTGTTCTACTCTTGTCAGAATACATGGGTTTCCCTTAGTGTCATTAACATGAACTCTTGCTTGAAAAAGGACTTTAACTATACCTTGTTTAAAACAACTTGATTGATCACAATCATCAGGAAAAAAAATAAAATGCTGATTCAAAGCATCAGAATGTAATTTTCTTACATTTCAATTAATAATAGCTTCACTGTAAAGCATTCACCTTATAACTTTGTATTTAAAATGAAACTTTTTTCCTTCTTTTCAGTGATAAATAACATACAGCACTATGGGCATTTATATTTACATCTCTTCAAATAGTTTTTCAACTTTCTTATCTCCCTTTTCTGCCAATAGTCTCATGTGTTAACACTTTTATAAAACAGGTCAAAAGGAGCTCAAAATTATTGCTTAATCCATTTGTAGATACACAAATGCATGTTTATACACAGAGAGTACTATGTCAAAACTCTCAAATACAACTTGTTGAACAGAAATGAATGAACATCGAAGTACAATGAGTTCAAGCTGCAGGGTTTCTAGGGTTTATAGTTAAAATTAAGAACAAGCCAAAGTGTTTTGCTTGAAAAGGCTCTTTAATAAAAAAAGAAAAAGTAAGTTTGAATAGTATTTTTAGGTTCTGATGTGAAGTCCATTGATGGTAATGGAAAGACTCATGCTGACTTCAACAGGCTTTGCAATAGGTCTATGGTTTTTATCTTGAAATCTCTAAGTATTTTATTTAAATAGACTGCCAAAATTCAAAATGACAACCAGAAGAATAAAACCAGTGATGTCTCAGAAGTGACAGACAGGTAATTTGAAATGATTCAGATGTTCCTGGAGTTTTCACACTTCTATATGCCCATGCCCCTTGATTCAGTACTGGAACAGGCAAGGGATCACATGTAGCCTCAATCTTCTAGTTTTCCTAAAGGAAATATCCTGGTCTGAAGGCTAGATGAGGTCTTTGGCTCTGAAGTCATGGGGCATTATAGAACAGAAGCCTCTCTCCTTTCTCCTGCATGAAATTCTCAACCACTTTGTGGGGTAATGTTTTCTCCATGGTAAAAGTTCAGCAATACATGGTTACATGTTGTGGGTGGTCCTGGTGCCTTCAAAGCTCTCGTGAGACCTCAGGTAATACAAAACACTCTGGGTTGCTGGAACAAACTATGAGGTTCACCTGCTGTGGGCCACCCACCCTAATCTTGAATGTGAAAGATATACTTCAAGTGTTAGATTATTAATTCTCTCCCTCCTCCTGAGATACTCACAACTCACTGATATTCAGAAATAATAAAGGATCTTCAGAGATGCCACAGTCAAAAGGGGATACATTACAGATGAAAGTGAAAAGATAGAACAGGGGAAAAAAACCAAACCAAACTGTTTATTTAACTATTTGCAATACACTATTTTATCACATTATCAGGAAAAAGCATATCTTGCTTTTATAGCTATGCTTATGTCCTCTTTGGATTAGACAGTTAGATGTCCAATCTGACAAAATGAACAGAATTGCCTCTTTAAGGAAGGGGTCTCTCTCACATTAAAACTTTCCAGAAATGTTAAGAGAAGTTTTACACTGAGAAAAAATCATTTTTGAACCAAAGGTTAATAGATTTAAAAGTATCTTCTGAACTATGCTAAAACAGTGACTGAAAGTGCAGTAGGGGCCAAATTCTGCTCTCATTCATGAGTGCCTGATTTTCTTCTTATTGTAATTGTAAGCACTTGCTGGAGGAAAGCAAGCTTAGTGGTACAGAGGAGGCTAGTTTTCCCTCTCATTGGTGTTAAAAGCATCAGGGGAGAGAAGAATGGACCCAATTTATGTCCATTCAGAGCATACTCCAATTTGTGAGCTGCCACTATTATTCATCCTTCAGTTCTCCTCTGTATTCTATGAGCCCTGTGCAGGTTACAAGTGTGTTTATTTCTATGCAGCATTTCCTTTTCAGGAAAAAAATGAGAAATGCAGCACACTAATTATAACACCAATATTGTTCCTGCTCCCTTTTTAGAACAACTTCCACTTCAGAGAAACTAGGTATACAGGAGGACACCTGAGACATTGACTTAGATGGTCTTATTTCACCTCACAGAATGAAAGGCCTAACTGCAGCATCAGGCCTAACTGCAGCATCAGCATTTGTTCCCCGCAGTCTAGAATCATGTTTTAACTGGTAAATTAATGTTGTAAATCTCAAAAGTCTATCTGTGATTGCCACCCTGGTTTTCACATGTTTTTCTTCCAGATACAGAGGAAACAAGCTTTGAGCATATTCCTTATTTCAAGAAGCTTCCAAACCAGCTCAGTTCCGTTCTGTTTAACAGCAGTAATCCTAATTTACCCCATTGTAAGTGCTAGAATCAGGCCATTTGCTTAAGAGCTTTGCTTTGTAATTAGGTAGTCACACACACATAGCTAAAACCAAGATCATAATATTCTATGCTGAAACATATAATTGAAGCCAAGACTGGGTCATGTATTCAAAAGCCACCTTTTGTCTTTTATGCAAGTATTTTTAGAAGTTTTTAGTATGCACATACACAGATGTGCCTACACTGCTGCACTCTGCTGAACAAACCATGTCACATTAAACAAGTACTATGTCTTTGTTAATTATAATTCTTAGAAAAAAACTGTAAAGCATGTTTTCACACAGTTAATATGTAGGTTTAAAGTTCATATTTGTATTGATGAGAGGAACTGTTTAGGTTGAAAAGATCTCTATTCTTCTATGAGGCATAGAAAACCTGAAATGACGTGATGAGTGGCTGGCAAATACACTGAGGTGACTTCCATACAGATCCCTTGACACTCAAGGCTCCATCATCCCACCTAAGGGTGCCAATCCAAGGTACTTGAAAGACAAATTTGGTAGGAGCTACTTTTTACCTTGGCCCTTAAATTGCTTAGTAATACAGGCATTGGGATTTCTACTCAACTTTATTTGCATATGCTAATGCTTAAAGCAATTACCCGAATTGACAGAATATGGAGGCAGCAGGACTGAACACAATTTAATGAAAGGCTGACTTGAGAGAGTTTGCTTTACTTGGGGATTATGAGCTTGCTTCTTTTCAAGGATCAACTGATAGAAAACAAATGAACTGGTTACACCCACCATAAATTTCATAAGTGTAAATCCCAAGTATGTCTCGTACCTCCATATAGACCATATCAACGTTTGATATTTTACAAGCCTAAAAGTGGTCTTGGTCTATTTAAAGAAGATGAGAAAGCTTCAGAGAAATACTGATCCCAAATCAATTTTTGCTCTTTTGTTTCCAAAATCCCTTAAGATGTTTCTCTTGCTTCTCCCAGGGCCTACCTCCATCTATACCCTCCTATCCACTCTGTGTTTTCGGCAGCATTTTGTCTGCATTGCCACATAAGATCTCCTACTGCTGATCATTCATTTCTCCTCAATATCCACCAGCTGAAAGTGGCCTCCCTTTCTTTCCACCTCATTGACTCTCTAACCCATTTCTAAACATACCCTTCCCTTCTCCCTTGTCTACAGCTCTTCATTCTCTTTGTCCCTCCAACACTCATTGTTATTGAATTATTCAATTTACTATTTACAGCAACTATTTAGAGCACTCCAGGACAGAGCTATAAAAAAAATAAATAATACAATAAACACAGGCATGGCTTTCACTGCTTGGAGGTGAAACAGCTTGAAGTCAACTGGGGCTGTTCCTGAATTTGGGACCACACAGAAAAGTCCTCCTGCTTTTACTCAGTCTCCATGGGACATGGTTATTTTGCATTGTACTTAAGGTTCCCTTTCTGTGAGCACTTTGCCACTTGTAGTATCAGCTGCTGAACATGAACACACACAGAGTATTAGCTAATTTTAGTAAATTACTTTTCTTATTGACGATCATTTCATGCTGAGGTTTCTCCAACATCAATTTTTGAATCCAGCTCTTTTATTTTTAATTTTAATTAGATATTTGGACATAATATTGTTTCTGGGAAATGTGCCTCTGTATTAAAGTTTCATGACTTTAGGCTGGGGAAGAGGAGTATGTTGACTGGAGTTCCACTGAGCACTTCATCAAGAACATAAGTGCCAACAAGCAAATCCCAGGGCACCTACTGGATCTCGTCACAAAGAATGCCACTTCCCCTCTGCTTGAGATAACATGGAAGCATGTAAGTAATCAAAATGTATTTTTAGACTTAATTGTTCTGGAGTAACAGGAATCAGAGGGAAAAGATTATGAAACCATATGCACCCCATTCTCTTTTATAAGACGATTCCTTTAAGTCAAAGATGTTAAGAGTTTATGCAGGCATATGGCTTTCAAAAGATCTCTTTATGTCACTGGAAAGATTGCCAACTGTTCTGTTATGCTGGGAAAGGAAAGACACTGTGGTACCTCTTCCAAATAAAACATGTGCTTAATTGATCTGGGCCACTGAATGTGTTCTGATCTTCCCAGAATGTGAGACTTAGCTCAAAACATATACACATCAGAAGAGCTGCTAGGTTATGGAAGTTGCTATCTGTTTAGTAGTCAGCCAAAAAAAATGAACTAATTTTGCTTTAGATTACCTGAAGTCAAATCATGTAGCAATCTGGCTGACTAGAAAATGTTTTACCACATCCCTTACACATCTACAGCAAGAGAAACAGAAAGGGGTGGCAAAGAAAGTAGTGAAGATCTTTTTTCCAGTGGCACAGAAGTTACACATTCACAGTTATTATCAGTTCCTTTTCCTAGAGGAGAAGGCCAAGTCTCTCACTTAGGGATTAAACAAGGCCTTATTTAAAATCAGTGAAAAGTAAATATCTAACTCCTGCTTTACTATTTCCAGGGGATTTGAGCATCAGACTGTAAATGACACTAAATGACATCTTAAAGAGGTAGAACAGTGCTTAAATACATGCTGTGGAGAGTAGATTCCTTCTGTTTAGATGAAGAATTTTAAAGTTTCATTTCACTAAATCAAATGGTATTATTAGGAACACAGAAAAAGGAAATTAAATAGGAGCCTTTTAAAAATCACTGTTCATTGGACCTTACATTAAACACACTCTTTCAGTGAAGGAGATTGTTTTGTCAGCTACTTGTTTATGGTAGCAATAAAATCTGCCGCCCCACACTGCTAATCAAAAGACAAAAATCAGCTCCACAAAGGACAGTAAGAGGAGTTAATTTACACTCCTCCTAAAGCTAAGAGCAGCAAGGAGAGAGGTATGGCTCAGTCACAATTTATTTTCTGTACAGCTGCAAAGGTAGCTCAGCAATTAGCATATTGTGATGCTGTGTTGTATGTCTGTCTTCAGGCAGCAGCCATCCTACCTGCTCCCCATGAGGCACCACCTTGCAGAACAGTTTAAATAAATATTGTCAAAACAATATAAGCAACCTTATAATTTGAAAGTTCCCCTTAGTTATTTTTAAGATTTTGTCATTTAAATTAGAACTGTAAATGAAGGTTTTACTTAAGAAAGGACATGCAAACAACATCATCTGGATTAAGAGTACCACAGAGTCCACATAAGGACACACGGTGCTCCTTCTGTTCTTGCCAGATGTACAAGATATGGTAACTTATGGTTTGAAAGCCCAGGAAAGAGATTAGGTATCAAGAAATTAAACAATATTGTTCTCTGAAACCTGTAAATTGGGGCAACATGAAGTTTCTTGTTACCTTTTTATAGTCCTTCCAAAAAGAAAAGATGTCCCAAAACATCTTCTAAATCTTTCTCTCTGTTGAGCTTTTATCTATGCCCTGGCTTTCAGCTGGAATAGAGTTAAGTTTCACAAGAAGCTGGGAAGGGACACAGTCAGGACAGGTGACCCAAACTGGCCAAAGGGATATTCCATACTATCTGGCACCATGCTCAGCATGTAAAGCCTGGCTGGGGAGGAAGGTTTGCTGCTGGGGGCTGACTGGCTTTCAGGGTGGAGAGCAAACTGCATTGTGTGTCATCTGCTTTGTATATTCTAAGTACTGTTGGGTTTTTACTGGAACAGCAAATTGTCCTTATCCCAGCCCACAAGTTTCACTTGTTTTTATATATTTCTCCTCTCCATCCCACTGGGGGAGGGGGGTTCAAGGGGCTGCGTGGTTCTTAGCTGCCAGTGGGTCTAAACCACAACAAACCGCCCATGATAGTCTTTGCTTTGAAGCAAATTACAGTCATATTAATCTAGTCAAACTTCAAAGTACCAAGACCATTTTAGTGATTATGCTTCCCATGTTGATTTTAATAGAGGAATTGAGTATTTTTTAAAAGCAAAATATGAAAGAAGCTACAGGAAGGGCTGGCTCAGATACATTCCTGCTATTTCCTCCTATTCATCCTCTTCACCACTCTCCTGCTATTGTCACTTCATCAAACATCACGTTAATCAAACACACACATTTCATGAGCTAAGGTGGAAAAAACAAGGGTCAATCCAGATACTGGTTTTCAGGAAAAAAACCCTTCTTTTTTCCCTTTTTTTCTATATGCCTATAAGTTTAGTGCTTTCATTTTCCAGTTATGGTTCATGTGAACTAGGATATAATGAGGTGACTATATAAAAGGGAACACTAAGATCTGTGAGGAGGATAAGGATTGAAAACATGTTGGAATAAGCCTGAGCTTATTATCTTTTAGCTGTTGCAACTATTAGTTGAATATATTAGAATGGTACAGTAAGCAGCATGTCTGTTTTGTCAGGAAGTTTTACTCAGCCTACTTCCTAAGGAATTCATGTGGGGTTTTTCTTTGTTTTATTCTGATTATCAGCTCAAATGAGAAACAAGTTTGTATTTAATCCTAGATCTTCCTAATCTGTATTAAAAAAGCTAGAAAGATTTAAATGTAGTGGTTCAAATTCACTGATGCTGTCCTGGTTTCTCAGTAGGTAACTAGTGCTTACACAGTGTCCATAATTCTAACATCAATCTTAAATTTTTCTTGTAGCTTTCATATTTATGGTACTCACTAAAGTGTTTTGCTACAGCCTTCCAAGTATCACTAGTAAAACCTTAATTATCAATACTAATTCTTTAGGATTGATATAATAAAGGAGGATGTGGATATTTTCTCTGGTAGTGATACATCTGCCAATTACTTTGCCTATCTTCCCTAGTACATTAAGCTTTTAAAACAACAGAGCAAGTAGAATTTAAAATTATTTCCTCTGGTATATCCCATCTGGTCAGGTTTAGAGTTTAGTTTATACCATTCATCTCCATTTTAAATCTGTATTGCAAGTTTTTTTGCTGGGTATTTAGCACTTCAAACACAGGAGTGTCAAAGTAGTAAAGAAACTTACTGTTTTTAATACTTTGCAGTGAGCAATAAATTCCTGTAGTACCTGGATAGCATAGTTGTGTGAAAAAGGGTTTCCACAGACAGCAATAAAATTTACAGACCCTTTGCAAGAACATTGAATAGATAACACTAATGGCAAAACATTGGCAGTGGGGCTGAAGAGGTATGAAAAAACTGAAAGGATGGAAGTGTAATGGCTCTACCTATTTGCTGACATTAAAGAAAATTCTATCTGGCAGAAAAACAAAGTAAGATCCTATGACCTTAAATATGAACACTAATAACTATTAGAAATTCTCGACCCATATCCCTAATTCTTTGCTTAAAAAGCCCTATGTTCTTATTCACACAATGCTTACAACTTAGTTAATTAGCCCTTCTTGTGTTTTCCAACACTTTGTAGATGGACTATGAAATCAGGTTTGGAGTAAGAAAAAAGGGAGAAACATATCTGGAAAAAGAGACAAGACCACAGTGTAAAAAATTAAATTTCAAATATTGAAGAACAATAAAGTTCCACAGTTTTGGCTCATTGACAGTGTAATTGAGAACAAGAGCTTTGTATACAAGCAGATCATAAAATAGTTTGGGTTAGATGGGATTTCTGGAGGTCATCTGGTCTAACAAGTGAAACAAGGTAATTTAAAGCTCAGTTCAAGTCAGAATTAAGTAAGGCAGCTAATGGTCTTGAACCCTTGCAATGTGAAATTCTGGGATGGGGACTACACAGCCTTTTTATTTCACTTTTGCATAAGAATTTTCCTTGTTGCTACTTACGACTGTTGTTTCCTGTCCTTTCACTGCATTTCTCTAGGAGAAAATGACCCCAACTTCTCTGTTACAACCCATTAGGTACCTGAAGTCAGAGGACTTCTTCAACCTGACAAAACCTCTTCAAACTTTTTTATACATTATAAGCTCTATTCCCCTAGCATCTCAGTGGCCCTCACCACACTCATTTCATTTGTTTGATGTATTTATCTGTGAGTCTCCACACTGGGCATTGTCTCAGACATGGGCTCCTATGTGCTGAATAAAGGGGACTAAGCACCCCCCTAACAGCATTTGTAGAGGTGGAACCAATATGCAGTAAACTTTCATTGGCTGAAAGATGTGCTACCAATAATGTTAGGATAATATAGAAGGATAATATAGAAGGATAATCAGTAAAACAAAAGTTTTATTTTACTATTACAGACACTATTGTTAGTAAGTGGAAATTTAGGCCAGCTCACTTTCCAAGGACAAAATTTCATGCTGGTGATGTATAAGGAAGTAAATAAAAGGACATTTTCAGTTCAGCATAGGGATGGCAACAAAGAAAATTCAAATTTCATCATTCTATATCATCTTCCTTCAATAAAAGGAAATACAATCACTCATCTAGACCCAGAGGGCTAATCCTGACAGTTTCAGAACATCATGTGAGATACTTAGCTCCCTCAGCTCCCATAAACTGAAAATCTTAGAGAAGAAACACATTGGAAGTCCTGCCTTTGATCACCAAAATTGAGTTTGAAGTCCCAGACAGAATTATTTCCCTTCCTCATTCTGTCTTCTTTGAACTCTTTGCTATTTTTCCTTTGGAGTCCTTGTTTGGTAGGACATGATATTTAGAAATATTTCTGATTGTTTCTAGAATTCAGGGTAAAAGATTTTCTAGTTTGGAGGGGGGCTTTTTTTTTACAAAAAAGACAAATAATCCAGACTAATTTTGATAGTTCCCTTCTATCTGCTTACAGCACATTCATCTGTTACACAGATTTTAATCACAAATGTGCCAAGCATATAGTGGGATAGTTAAATGAAGCACACACTGGGCTAACAGTGGAATCAATGTGCTTAGTCTGTTCTTAATCTTTTCTGCATAGGAGACCTGCATATGCTGCTGTTCCATACATAGAGGGGCTGATGTGGTTCATGCAGGGCTAATTATGCAACCAAGCCTGCATTCAAAGAGACTCAGAAAGCCATCAGAAGAGAAGGGAAAGAGGCAAAAGGGAAATTGTAGTAAATATTTTTTTGTCTGAAATGCAAGAGCAGTATCTTTTAGCAACATAATATATGGAGCTGTCAAGAAAGAAATGAAAAAGTCAGCATTTTAATCCTTCTGTTAATGTACCTGAGACTTCTGTCTGCAACAGTTATGAATTTTAACAGTGCCAGTGATGTTCAGGATCCATATGGAGTGGCACTCACCAGCAGGTGACCAAATATACCTGACCTGAAATTGTTTACAGACACTACACCATCTCTCTCAACCAGCCACCCTTCTTCTTCCAGGCACACATACCAATGACCTGCTGCTCCCAAGTGTCCCTTATTCAGGTGACATTTCTGACTCTTTCTGCTGTAGTCAGAGTCCAGGTGCACAGACCTGATGGACAGTGCATATCAAGTTCAGCATGGGACTGAGAACTCAGGGTATTCTAATTCAGTTTCTCCGAGTGCTTTATTATTTCAGTGGCAACTCAAGAAAGCATTTAAGCAGGTTTTAGGCCAGGAGTGCTCAAGATCCTTGTAAAAATGCCCCATATATTCAGGGAAATGTGTGCCAAATGTTGAACACATACGTTCATCTCTCAGAACTGGGTGACCCAGACACATCCTTAAGTGCTTAGTTGAATTAGCAGCATCCAGTTCTGTTCTAAATAAGACTCTCCTCAACAGTACTTTGTTGCCCAATATATCTATCCCTCTTGCAACACCTCATACTATGCAGCAGAGCAGCTTGTATCAAGACTAGGCAGCACAATGAGATCATCCAAAGTGACATGAATTTCCTCTGTTTAAATGCAGACAGGATTCCAGAAAGGTACAAGCTCCCTTCTTCCCTTTCTCCATCTTTTCCCAACAATACTCACTGTTCCTGCCTTCATGGACCATTAAGGCCATTGTTGTGATCAGGGCTGATCCACCTTGGCCCAGATATTTTAGGAAAACAGATCTGTTGCCAAGCATAGTGAAGTAACTGAATGGGTTTATAAAGAGGTGTTAGGTTCAACTGGCCTTGTCAATCTCTCTGAAGAATAGGAATAACCCTTATCTTGGATTCAATTGAATTCCCAGAAGAAATACTTGTGAGATAAAACAATGGCACCATCTGTAGTGTTACTGAGATACAGGAGGACAAACTTGGTAACAGAAAGGAGCCAGGAAAATCGGGAGCATTTAAAAATGTCATGGTCAACGAAAGAATGGATGTTTTATGGCTTTGTCATTATCACAAGAGACAGTAGCTTGTGTTCTCTCCATAACACTTTCAGATTTAATTGCTGAAGAATGTAAAAAACAGGCCTAGAAGGACCAATTTAAATTCTTCCAAAATATTACAAGGCATCACAATACACCATTACAAAATTAGTAGTTGTGCAAGAAACAATAAAATAGCCATAAGTATCTTCATAACATTTCTAGCACTTTGTGCCAGTATTAATTAGGGAAGCCTTTAATCACTATATCTGTATGTGCAGAATAAGTGTGAAATACTCATATTTCATATTAAAATTCCCTGCTACACCTGTCCTGTTATATATTTTCCCTCAGACATTTTGCTTCCTTTTAAATATCAGATGACAAGAAACCAACGATGGCCAATTCTGCTTGGAAAAAGAAGTCTCCTTTGTGTCAGAACATGCAAGGAGCATCTGACACCAAATGTTGTATTTCTGGTGATTCCTTTGTTTCAGAAAAGGAACAAACTTACACTGTTCATTATACAAGAGAAACAATTTAAACAGGGTGCCAAATGAAGCTTGTTTTGCAGAAAAGACAGATTCTTCCACCTACCCTCAGAGATTCATAACCCTTCTACCAGATTAAACCAGAAGGGTGCAACTGATTAATCACATCTGAAAAACTTAGCTTTTATTTTTAGTCAGTGCAAGAAGAACCCATGATTGTGACAAGATCCCATATTGCAGCCTCCCTTTCAGAATAAATTATGGGCAAAGTTATACACCATCAAAAATAGAGGTTTATAATGGAGATAGTGACAGACTTTTAATTATGCAGGGCATGAAGAACAATGCTGTAATAAAATTAGTGGAAAAAAATAACGTGTCATTTAGTCCACTATGTGCTCAAAAACTTCTCCACTACACATGAACCAATGTGCTTCATTATAGTTGCTCAGAAGTTAATTGTCTCAGGGCCTTTAAGGCTGAAAGTATTTTTTGTACTTTAAATTCATACATGACTTCTGATTAATCATGATTTGGAATGCCTCAGACAATCAAAAATAAGGAATATTTCTAGTTTTGTAAGTCTGATGCAGCCAAGTCTTAAAGTGAATGTACACTCCAGCCTAAAGATCTGACTGTAGCACACTAAGCATCTACACAAGCACCAACCTGCTCCATGGCCCAGATGCTGCATGGTGAGCTTCTCTTTGACTACCAGCATTGAAATGCTTTGGTTTTTTTCTATATGAGTATCTTATCTGGCCCAACAGGCACCACTACTAAGTCAAAGCTGTTGTTAAACCCCTACCACACAGACTGGTTATGTAGAAGGTCCACTGTAGAGTAACTGATGGGGTTTTTTTTGAAGTCTTGAGGAATTGGCTTGTTTTGTCAAAGAACTGGGTTGTGCAGCCAACAGTTATTAGAACTTAATAACTTAAGAGGTTCAGAGAAAATATTAATTCAATATTACTGGATAATTTAAAAAAATAAAGGGATTTTAAAATAGTCTTACCATGTTCTAATTGATATTCTCCAAACACTTACTTTGGCAGCATAACCTCAATTAAATACAGATTTCCTATTTGCAATATGCTATGTAAACACGAGTTACAGGATTTGCTTCTTTTGGAGAGAATGCTAAAACATCCAGTTGTACAGCTAGTAAGTTTCAAGCTTAACACTTGGTGTTTTGAGGAAATTACTATTCATCAGTGTGGATATTACAGACCCCCAAATATGTTAACATGAGAAAAACACCAGGAGAAAAGGCTTTAAATTCCAGATTAATAATGTCCTGTGAACTGCCACTGCCAAGAGTGCTACTCAGAGCTGAAACACGTTAAAAGCTACCAACTCAGAAATGCAAGTGCAGATTTTAAGAAGTGTGCATACACTTTATCTAACCCAACGACTTTCTGATGTTTCCACACAAAATACATTATAAATGCTATATGTTTGTTCTTGTGTTGAATGTTAAATGTATCTCCAGTTTTGCATTTTAATGCCATTTTTTTTGGGCTATCTAGAAATTTAATAGAAACCCATAGTACAAGTAAGCAGGTAGATAATGGAAATTATACAGCAGCATTTCCTAAAAAAGCCTATATAGATAAAAAAAGTATAGTATGGATATTCACATACTATCATCAGAAGCATTTTTCTTTTTTTCTTGTTTCTTCAATGACTCTGGACCCAATTCTAACCTGCTTCACAGAATATACTAGTCCAACTGAAATCAGTGTGATCATGTGTCAGAGAAATTTAATGAGATAAAAGCCTCAGGAAGCAGCATTTGGACACTGCCGTTTACTAATTCTCAGTAATCTACACACTTAATTCACAAGTTACCTTCTTGAGAGCATGTATGATTAAGACATTCACTGGGATACAGATAGTTCGTTTAGAAAGACCCAAGACTGTACTAGAAGTGGAGTTCTTTCTAGGTGGGTGAGGTCTTAGCTTTTTTACTACTCAGTGTAGAGAAAGAGAGGGACAAAACTGAAATTCCTGTGTTTATACAGAAAATATTTCACTGGAATAAATATTTCTGAATCTGTCCACAACTAATTGCTGAAATAGCTTGAGTTACAGATCTCACCTGGGAGAAAACCTCTGATCACTGGCTATATCTGGGCTTTTTTAGATCTCTAATGTTAGCTTGAATGATGATGGGATGGGCCAGATTATCTGCATTGGTTGTTTTGACTCTGGTATTTCACAGGCTCTGAGGTGGTAAATTCCATCCATTATGAAATTGAAAAATTCTGTAAGCAGCATTTGCCTTTAAGCTTTGTGAACATAAGTTAGAGGTGTGTAGTTTTCATTTAAATATGTTTCTTTTGTTTGGGTACCTATGATCAGAGGGTAACTTGTACTTGAGCATTTACTCACAAACAACGCTAAGGCTTCCCCTGAGTGTAACCACTCTCGTTTCAACACAGTCCAAATGAAGAACAAAATATTGCTCACTGTGAGTTTAAAGGTGTGAAAGGGGCACCAGAGCCTCAGCTGTGTGGTTTCAGTCTGCTTTCTTCAAAAGTGGTTTTCTTGAGAATAGAGAATGACAGTTACAACGTGGTTCCACTTACTCCTTGTTTCTGGTATGCCAGAGACCAGGCATGTATCTGAACCAGCCAGAGGCATCACAGTCAGAGCCTCAGGCTCCTGAAGAGGAGGAAAATCAAGTTCTGTAATATGCATTCACGTGGAGATTAGAAATATTGAGTGACCTGCTGTTACAGTAGGTTCTAACCCTAGACAGAGAATTTTATTGCTTGGTAAGATTGCAAGAATCTCTTCTCAGCATGTCTGCAAGAGAAGGTTTTAGTAAAGTGTCTTTGCAGACATTTGAGGAGGAGTCAATTTCTGAAGATATTGTTTACCAGCAGCTCCTTCATATACTTGTGACCCTTCTGTATTTCCTTTGGCCCCACATAATTTGTTTTTGCTTGCAAGTTAAGAGCCATTCTACTAAAAGCAAATAATTTCCGTGTGTCTTTCCAAATGATCTTCAAAACATCAAGCATTGTCATGGATGCCTGAAGACAGAATGGTATCTTCATAAAAATGCAAATTATTCCAATTATAATAGCAATCAGAGTCACAGAGAGCAAGGGTTTTCTCAATTATAGCTCTTGTGTGACACTCAACATTCCCACAGAGGCAACAGCAGAGGAAAACAAAACAATTCAAATAATACTGATGTCCATGCCTTTATAATTCCTAATGGCATGAATATTATTTAAAGAATTTGAAA
This sequence comes from Heliornis fulica, assembly GCA_013399135.1. Taxonomy (NCBI): domain Eukaryota; kingdom Metazoa; phylum Chordata; class Aves; order Gruiformes; family Heliornithidae; genus Heliornis; species Heliornis fulica. The sequence continues at coordinate 161,606 of VXBZ01001059.1, read as the reverse complement.
TTAATATACCTCATATAAAAGCTGCTTAAGTTGTAAGTGAAGCTTTCGATTAGAGCACATAAATACGCCACAATATATTTTTCTCCAAAAATTTACAAGTCAGATATGGACAGTGAAAAATTATCACAACCACTACACGACAGTTAGGTCCCAACCTTCATTATTCATGCAATAGGAGCTAAAGATCACAAATTTTCAATTCATACAAAATCACTGTCAAAATATAGCCCAGTTTCTACTTTTTGGCCAACCAAGCCAGAGCTTTTATAATTAAAGCTAATAATAATTATTTACATGATTCTAAATGTGCTGTATTATCTCTAGATCTCAAGCCACTCCACGAGAGAAATCCCAGAAATAGACACAGTGAATGGATTTATTTACTGATATTTACTATGCTAGAACAAGGGCCTAGGCCCACATTCCCCACACACTGGTTGGATTTGCTATTCCTCATCTGAGTTACCTTTAAATTTAGTTCCAATCCAGATTACACACTGAAGTAGCAACAAGATGACTAATTTGTATGTCTGCCTTAGGCAGGGTCACCTCTAAGCAAGCTAATCCGGGGCCCAAGAACTGTTTAAATGAAAAAGATCTTGCTTTGTCATGTACATACCCCAGTGCAACTTACATATCACTACTGTTATTTTTACTCCACCTACCAGTGCAATTTCTTAGACAAAACCAAAAAATACTAGCTGAGCAACTCATAGGCCCTAAAGGTTTTTTGGTTCTTTACTAAGGCTATACTGTTTTTTCACTTATAGACTTTGGGAATGTTTTAATATTGGATAAAAAAATAATATTTCTCTGAGTATGATGTCCTTTCATACTTTGAGGTACTCAGGTAGCAGTTATTAAGGTCAAGAGCTTGCTGAAAGTGACATAGCAACTAGAAAAGTTAACTACAGGCAGCAGAATTTAGTTTTCAAAGGCACTGCATGACTGAGAGATTTCTCTCAGCATTTTGGAGGTAAGTCTTTCTATCCAGAGGACAGCCATGCTGCTTTGGCACTGCTGCAGAGTTAGTAATTGTGCTGGAGTAGCACGAAATACTGACTACACATTTAACAGATTAAAACTACTATGATAGCTGCTTACACTTTGGCAACACCAACAGTCGAAGTTCTTCATGTCACCTGGGCACTGCAGCCTGCCCAGAGGCCTCCCTCTGCTCCCCAGAGTTAGAGGGGACAGGCCGCTGGAGCTGCCATGACAGAAGCAAGGCACCTGCATACCTGTGCTGTGGTGGCTGGCTGTCAGAGCAAACCCATGTCAAACCCAAATGGACCAGTCCTGGAAAACCACCAGTTAGGGAAAAAAAAAAATCTTTCTGCAAGAATCCCTCTTTCTCATCACCCTCTGGTTTTGGGCACTTGTAAACTGCTGTGAGGGAAAACTTTCTGTTAGGACACATCAACACCAATGAAGAACTTTCTGGACTGGCACCTCGTATCATAGAGTCACAGAATGTTGGGAGTTGGAAGAGACTTCAAAAGATCCAACCTCCTGCCTGAGCAGGGTCACCTCAGTTAAATCACACCAGAATGTGCCCAGGTATATTTTGAAGCTCTCCAGAGAAGGAGACTCCACAACCTCTGTGGAGAGTCTGTCCCAGTGCTCTGTCACCCTCACAGTGGAAAGGTTTTTCATTACATTCACATGGAACTTCCCCTGCTCCAGCTTGTATATGATGAGTAGCTGAGACCTGTGATCCAACTTACAAGGAGTTCTGTGGCCTGACTGGAGGGCTGTTTGCTTTGCACCAGAAGCCTGAGTTTAGGTTTCATGTCTGACAGACACTTAAATGGCTTCCAAAGAAATGAAGTCCATCTATTGCACAGAAAACAGCATTCCCAGAAAGTATAGCTATAGTTCAGTCTGACAAGAACATCCAACATTCAGGATCTAAATGCTAATACTTGTTAAAGTCACAGTAAATACACTGCAGGATTTCAATGCAGCTTGTACAAAAGCTCTTGGAATTGTCACACGAGATTTTTTTTTGTTAAATTTAGAACATTGTGTTTCTCAGTCTGACCATGCCCCACATTCACAGGAGAGAAGGAAAAGCAAAACTCATACTAGATAAGCAGCAAGGGAAGAGGAGTAAAGATGGTCTGCTGAAAAAGCACACAAGGCCTTCACTTTTGCTTTGCAGAAAAAATAGAGAATCATTTACTGTATTTCTGAAGTTGTAATAAGGGTCAGGGAAAAGGAATTCATCCTGCACAGTGTCCCCAAACACTTATTTTTTGATTCTTATTTCTGTAAAGCATATCCAGGTTTTGGCATAAGCTCAAGGTGTTTAGGTCATAAATCAGGATATTTTATTGCTGTATCTCTCAGACTTACCTGAGAGTTTGCTCCCAACTCTTCTCTATAGATCCCTACAATAAATACATCACTTGTTATTGTGACTCTTCCAGTCCACTAGGACTGCAGTCTTTTTACTCAACAAGAAAGATGTTTAATGATGAGAGACTGAGAAAAATAATTCACACTGGTTTCTTTATATCTTCACAATAACTCTGAGGTTTCTTAACTACTTTTATGATCTCTCCATTATTTGTTTTATGCAACAGAATGTATGTTGTTGATGTATATAAATTTCTGGATTCTTAGAGATTTAAAAGCTAATGTTGGTAGCAATTTTCTTTTTTTGCCTTTGGAGTAGAATTTCAACCATTAAATACTGTATGATATGTAGGCACTAGAGGATGGGAAAGTGAACTGGAAACTGTAAGATTCAGGCAATTCTTTTTTGAAACTGAGTCTTTTGTGCATGAAAAAATGGGAAGGATAAGTTGCACCTATGACTAAGCATTCACAAATATCTTGTTCTTGGATCTGAATTTCACTGCTGACAATATTTTTATGATTTATAGGCATCTATATGAATATGCATGAAGTTATATTTTTAAGATCTCATTAAGAAAAAAACATTTCTTTCCTTTTCTTCCAGGAGAAATTTCAGTAAAGTGCATCTTTTTATAAACAGGCATGGTTTATGTTCCTTTTCATTTGCTGTGAACAGCTTTAAAAATGAGTAAAGATTCAGCAGTTTTCTTGCAGAATTTGTCATGCACAATTCTCAGAGCAGTTCTACAGCTGGAAACCTAAGCCAGTTTCCAGAAACCTGAATGATTCTGGCCAATGTGGCCATGAGACTAATCTCTGCTCATCAGTCTACATTTAGCCTGAGCTTTTCATTAAAAAATAAAAGTAAAAGAAAAACTGAAAGAAAAAGACACAGCCTTTAAAAAGCTATCACAAGGTAAGTTCAGGCAACTTCACAACATACCCAGTCCTCTGTCTGCAGCTTGAGATTTATGCCCATTTCCCCTCCCATAGGTATGAGCATCTTATGCCCTGGGGACTGCATGCATGGAATGGAATTCACAATTTGCTTCCAACAAGAAATACAGCCTGCTCACCACCACACACAAGGCATTAAAAACCTGTCCAGAAGTTTTCCTCACATTGTTAATGCTTACACTCCCCATTTTATGACAGTACCTTTTCCTTCCTGGTATCCATTTTATTCAATTATCTTTGAAATTATTTGTTTTATGAAGGCTGAACACAGCATCTATGCAGTACATCAGACAGTGTATGCACAGAGAGACACTGAGATCCAGGCACTTTCATTGCTTACATGATAGATTATTAAGTATATACATAGATATGTGAGAAGTATGTTCAGCTGGTAATGAAAGAAAAATTCTTAGGGATGATAGAAGAAAAGCCAGGTAGTGAACAAAACTGAGAAAAAGAAAGAGGAAAGAATGTAAAGGAGAAGCAATCCTTTGAGATTTAGAAAAGGTACCCTAGGATGTAAGAAAGGCTATGTGACTGATGGATATTTATTATATAGAAGTATTTAAAGCCTAACTTTGCAAAAATAATCCAAAAATGTATTGCAGGAGCTCTATAATGAGAACACTGCAAATGTATACATTACTGGGTGATATCCACGATCAGACAGTTTTCTTATGTCTGTAATAGGGAAAATAGAGAAAAAAATAAACACATCTAAACTGTTTGAGCTATTCTGAAACAGTATTTCTCATTATATACAAACAGTATTTATGCATTGAGAGGTTCTAATGAGAGAATATCTAATCTTTCCTCTCAAAAAGTCTGTGTCTTTAGATGACTATTTCAGCAACAAAGACCCTTTTAACGATTGTACCAGTAAAGCCCCACTAAAGAATATTTTTTCTGATGGCGACTACGTCCATCCATGTATCATAGACAAGTCAACTGAAGAATAAATATACCAAGGACATGGTAATGTGCCCTGACAACCCAACACAGATCAAGCTCCAAGTGAGCCTCCACTGCAGGAATGCTACTGTCACAGGAGCTGCAACTCCAGTGGCTCCATAGGCTCAAACCACCTGGCATCATCACTATCATCTGTTTAGATGTTTTATTTAATTGCAATTCCTGGATCCAATTGCCTAGTTAAAGGCTGATCAATTAATTGTAGAAATAATACTATTAGCAAGGAATGAAAGGCAAAAACTCCCAGGAAGAATTCAGGAAAAAAAAACATCACAAGGGCCCCTCTAAACCTTAAGACTTTGTGTGTGGAAATACCATTACTCCATTATAAAGGCAGCAGTGCTGCAAGTATAATATCATAAACATTCCCTTCACATTTTATCACATTTTAAACTCCACTAACATTCACAGAAAGAAACTTATTTTTATTAGGGAAAAATTAGGCCTAAGAAACATAGTGGCAGTCTCAAGCACCAGGTACATTTTATAGCGTTAAATAACTTGCAAATTTTCAGATATGCTGTTGTGGTTTTCTCCTCAGGGTTATTATCCTGGAATAATGGAACAGCCTCTTGCTTTAAAACGTGGAAAGTCCCACATGACAAAAGGTTTACATTTCAATTACTAGTTTCACTTACCCATAGGAAGCAAACATTTGAATATCAAATTTCTGCAGCGTGCTTCCAAGTGCTAGTTGAAACTTTTTAAAAACCACTGTGCCTCAAATAAGTGTGTCAAGACTGCAAAGACAGTTCTTTTTCCCTCTTTTTGAATTTTGAAGACCACCACATGATGTCTATATGCCTTTATACCACCTTTCAGAGGGGTACAGATGTTTACATCACTTGATTATCTGCCTATCAATGTTGCCAGGATAGGCTGCTGCAAAAGAAAGTAGTTTGCTGTCATACTGGCCTAAAGAATGCCAAAGCACTTTCTTTCAAAGTAAATTGCAATAATTTTGCTCTTTGAATGATAGGACCACTTAGCATCTTCATTATTATACTTTTTACTTAGAAATAATAAAAAAGACTGTATAAAAAGATCATAAAGCATCAGCATTTCCAGCAGCTCATTGTTGTTTTCAAGAGTGCATTTTTGCAGGTGGTTTGGATGTAGGGAAGGATGGAATTCAAAAGCAAGCAGATAAATTTTATTTTATTCTGGAGAAGTTAACACTGCATAGCCAGAGATTAAAGGAGTGCCCTAACCACCTGGAAAGAAGAAAACATGGGATCTTTAAGGTTTAAGGCAGTTATCCAAGTGATTTTGGAGTCAAGACGCTCTAAGTCTCCAGCAACACCTCAGGATTCTGTAAATGCTGATGATTCTGAATTTCACCTTTCCAACAGAGAGCTTTGCTAGTAAGTCATTTTTCTTAGCTAAAAAAATACCCTGATGAAATGTTATGCAGTCATCCTGCAGTCATCATGGAGGGAACAATTGTTACGGCACAAGGAAGGAAATATACAGTGACAATCCTGGAGGAGCTGGTCTTGGGGAGGTTAAAAGAGTTCCATTTATAGAAAATTTCAGACTATTAAGGATGAGGGTTGCACTCATGATGGGTGAAAAATCAGTTGACTCAAAGTGTTTATCTGTGATACATTAACTACATTCTTCATTGAACTCTTCTCAAAAAAATCTATTTCATGCAGTGCTGTGTTTACACAGGTATCTTTTATAATACTGTTTACAAGCTAGGATGATATATTACACCATCCAGCCCATCTCCTCTCATCCCAGTGTTCTGATGCAGTGAATTTTAATTAATTCATTGTACTAATCCATATTACTATGGCAATAAAATGTATTTGACACTATATCATAGACACTCAGAGACACTTTTGACATAATGCATTAACACTTCTAGATACCGGATTTTCTAGCCTAATACCTGCTTTATAAAATTATCTGAAGTATATAGGACACATAGCCTTCAGTGGAGACCAAGGGATACTTTTAAAGCATCTTATATATAATGAAAGGAACATATTAATTGAAATATAAATCTTAGGTTTTATAGAACCCTGTCTATATCCATCCACCACTGTACAGATCACAGAATCACGACATTGGAAAAGACCATTAAGGTCATCAAATCCAACCATACCTGTCCTCTCCTAAACCATATCCCTAAGCAAAAGAATCATAAGGTTGGAAAAACCATTAAGATCATCAGCCTGAACTAGGTTGTGCCAACTGAGCAACCGGTATGTGCATGGTGTTTGGGGAGCACAACCTACAAGGGCTGAGCTCATCCTATTCATGGAATTCTCTCCTTTATTCATGCCAATAAATAATGTTCCTCAAGACTTACAGAAAGAATTGTCCTTAGGATTTTACCTTGGGATGAATTTTGTTGAATATGATCAACAAATATAGGAATAATTGAAAGAAGGAAGAACAGGGATGAAGAGTTGATTTCTACCTGCCTCACCACTCTGCACCTCACAGTGGGAATGATAAAGGGATTAAATAGGTAAACAAATTCCTAACAGTACAGAACTGCATATAAAACCTTAATTTCAGTAGGCTTTGAATCAGTCTTACAGATGAGCTGATGTGCCTTACTTCCCCAGTCATTTAGTCCCAGAAATGCCCAGTTTTCCACAACAAAGACCTCATTCTTTCAAAGGGGGAACTTCACCTGCATTTTACTAAAATTTGAGAGAAATGCAAATAGGGAAACTGAAAACCAGACAACCCAACATCTATTAATAATGCTACAGGACTATTTATATCTAACCTGAATGCTGCACTTCTACATCAATTTGTTCAAACTCAACTTACTGCACATAACAAGTTTCTGTGAATTTATAATGCACACACATATAGATATAGGTACAAATAGCTACTTTGGAGTGTTAAATGATACTGACTAAACAAAATTTTAAAATTGCTCTTTAAGCCTGGTAGGAATTAGTAGGAGTAGCAGCCCTAAAAAACTACACAGATGTTACAATTTATAGCCATTATATGCAGAAGAAGAAATCATTATTAAATTTTGCTGATCAGGGCGAGCAGTTTACTACAGATCAGATTATCATCATTTATGTGTTCATGGGCCGACAAAGCTCAGAAGTTATACACTCCATTAAGTTACAGGGCAAGATTCTCACAGGGTGAAATAATGCAGGTACATTAGTTTGCATCCATTTAGGTCAATTAGGTATCTGAGTCCCTGGCATCAAACTTCAGATCAGGGACTTAAAATGCCACTGTTCAAACACCTTCAGACACCAAGCTATTTTCAAGCATCCAGCAAACCTCACAGATTTTAGTGTAACTATTAGCTCTTCTCAAAATTAGCCAAGTCATAAAAATAAATGTCATAGTTTCAAAATTTTTCAGCTAAAATCTGCCATATAATTTCTCTTAAAGATGTAATTTCCTACCTGGCACTCAGCTCCTCCTGGACTCTAGATTCACTTTCAGAGCACACTACATGACCTTCAGCTCTTCTTCCTATTTGACTGGATTTTGTAAAGGGTATTTCAGTAGTGAAATTAAGATTTTTTTTTTTTCCCCAGACACCTTAGAAACTAGACCTTGGGACTTATGAGAACCTGTGAGATGATTTATTAGCATGAGCTTCCTAAACTCCTCTATACTATGAGCTGACGAAAGAGTATGTTGCACTCTCACAGTTAAACAGTCACTTGGGATTCTTGTGAGTGGTGTGAAACCATGAAAGGATAAAAACTCCAAGAATATCATGAAATCCTTTGCACCATGAAAACAGGAGTTTCGCTCTTGTGAGCCAGAACAATGGCTGAAATATTTCAACTTGGTTTAGCAGATCTTCACACTTGCCTTTCAGGGGACTGTAGCAAAAACTACTATAGGAATACATACAGGATTTGCTACCAGAGGCTAAAAAATGCAATTTGTACCTGTTGGTGGCAGCTATACTATATGAAACAAAATTTGTCTAAAACCAGACCTAAATGAGAAATATTTTTTTAAACTGACTTTTCAACAAGCCATCCCATTCTTATTCCAGACAACAGCAGAACCCTACAAAGATTTCTGTGAAAAGCTGAGAGGTTGAGAAGACATTCCCACTTCCCATTTAGCCCACAGGTTGAAACAATAATACCTGAAATGGGAGAATGACACAGCAATGCCATAAAACCAGGTTTTCACATCCTAGATGTCTGGGTTGTTTTTTTCTGTTCCTGGCTGCTTTAAGAATATAGTCCTGTCAAAATCTTTCACAAGGTGAAAAGAGCACTTTTGATGCCATCATATTTAAGGTAAGTGTCATGGAGAGAAATCCAACTTAAAAAAAGCAATTCAAAGCATCCCACCATTATTTGTAAAGGGAATCTGTCAAGATTAGCTTTCATGAGTACCCTTTGCCTAGCATGCCATTACCTAAGGCCTGATGGAAAAATGGATATTTGTTAAAAGAAAAATTGCTGTCAGGAGTTACTACTAGCTCCAGCTGAGAGAGCTCTCTGGGATACATAGACATTTGTTTTGAGTGAGGAAATAATCTAAAACTTATCACAAGAGCTGCATACCTTATGATACTGTGTAATAAAACTCTTTATAACCTATTTTGCAAGTTGAACCAATCTCTTTTTATTATTAGATAATGTAAAAGTTTATGATGCCAACTGAATGGTGTCTGCAGTCTGAGAAAGGAGTGGAACAGTTTCTATGCAGGTCCCAGTCAGCCCTGACATGGGCCACACGTCTGAACATCCAAGGCAGAGCTTCACACCTTCAGAAGGATGATATTTTAATGAAGACTTTGACCCTCCAGGTCACAGGCCTACCAGGTGTCTCTCTAATGATGATGCAGGAAAAAAAAAAGGGCTTTCTGAAAGGTTCTGTATTTCCTCCCACCTGTGTTTCATGACAGCCAGTCCCAACTCTGACCTCAGATATGGCTGCAAAGCTGCCCACAGCAGGTACTGTACTGAAGGGTACTGAACCAGTGCCACAGCTGCAGCTGGCACTTGGCAGGTATTAAATGACAGATGGCCACGATCTCCACTGGCTACACAGAGCACTTTGAAAGAGACATATGCCAGTTTACTGGGCTTTGAAACTTGTTAAACACAGACTAGGATTCAGATACTTTCCCAAGAACATGTATTTAAATCAGACCTTTAACAAGCAATTGTGAAAATACAAAGACCTCAGCAGGTCAAAACACTAAATTGCAGTGTGGCAAGCCAAACATCTATAATTATAAGATGAAAAGGACTGAGCCAGATGCTTTAGAGCAGAAGACTTTTAAAGAAAGCAATATAAGCAGGTAATAAATAAATAAATGAGGTTCTTAATTTCTAATATGTCTCCAAAGAAGATTTATCCATTTCATTTCTTGACCAATTATATTCCCTAGTGCTACTTTTCCTAGAAAAATCTTGCATACCCTCTTCACATTCAAATAACACATTGAGGAAAAAAAAAAAAGCTCTCTGTTTCTAAATGCAGAATCCTCTGTGTACATGGCAAAAAGCACTCTTGGGCAGAGGACCTGGGGTATTCTGAAGACATGGGCTCTGGAGACCTCAAAATCAGAAGTACCAAAGGACTTTTTTTGTTGCTTACTGAATTTAAAAAACATTCTACAGTCTGTTTATATTCTGTAAGCTTATGCAGTTCATGATTCAAAGATAGTCCTTTTCAGACTGACATTTGCATGTTCTAACATGACTTTCAGAGCAATGCTCTGGGCTTTACCTTAAAGATATGGAATAGATTAAGGGTGGGACTTAAAACCCTGTACAACTTAAAAATGGTTATTTTCACAAAGAGATGAGTGTAGGTATGGTAGACTACTTTTTTTACTTGATGCTTATTTGAGGTGATGTATAAGACTGCTGATGCATGGGAATCCCTACTGAAGCACATCAGTAACATATTTACACTGTAACAAATATTCTGCTATATATTCAATATGTTAGAGGGGATTATTATGCATAAACAGCAAATCTTCATTAGCACACAAACATGATGCAAACAGTTCACACACTACACAATATCACAACTATAGACAAGTATTCAAATATGGGAAGAAGGTGAAATAATCAGGTTAGTGGTTTCCTATTCATTATAGTGTGAAATTAGACCCCCAAACTCTAAGCTTGCAATCAATTGCATGAGTAGTTCCACTCCTAAGAACAGTCCCAAGGAAATCAGTGAGAGCACTGTACATATTTCCACCCATGAGGTATGCAGGCATTTCCATGCCTAAAGCTGTATTAGTTACACTGTTGAAGTGAAATATAGGTCACAAGAAGTGGAAGCATTTCTGCCAGCACTGGCATCATGGGAACTCCCTCAATGTCTGAGTGATTATATTGCTTCTGGGATCTGCTCTCTTCCCCCAGCAAGGGGACAGACTTGACTTTACTGAAGATGTAAACCTAGAAAAGATCTTGAGTAGCCCAAAGAACATTGTTTTTCATGCTGCTTCTTTAGCTTCAAGCTAAAGGAGCACTAAACCCCTTCACTACCTGCCCCCATCCTGCCACACAGGACTGCAGGAGCCCTTGAGATAAACAGTAACTTACACAATCTGTACAGATCACAACCACCTAAAGTCTATTTCTTTGCCTACATTATTTTTTCTCCATTTCTGTTAGTTATGGACAAGTTTAGTTTGCCAAGAAAACTACAATTCATATTTGTTTCCACTTGCACAGTCTGTATCCCAGTGACTGATGCTGAAAAGTGTGGAGTGGGCTCTGATGTGGTGTGACACTTCTGTTTACAGTGTTCCCTGTATTCTTCAACAATCACTTATGTTTTTTTTGTACTCTTACAGCCCAGAGCATCCAACTTCAAAGAGAAGAAACTCCTAGTACAGCAAGCAGATACACTCTTGCACCACTTGCCTTCAACAACCCTCTTCCTTTAGCTTATTTGCATTTAATAAAAAAGTTTCCTCTGAAATTGCTTTGTTTTCCACTCCCTGTGGTCAGCTTCCTGGAGAATGCCTCCAGGAACTCCTAATTAGCCTGCTGCAATTTGTAGCCTTCCAAAATGCCCCATCAGTACTCTCAGCTCTTCCCCAAATTATTTTTGTTGAGTGGCTGTGGCACTGTTTCTGTATCCAGCTGTGAAAATTCAGCCTACTATGACTTCTGCAGGTCATGGTCTTCTTGTAGCAAATATATTCCTTGCTCTACTATGTCAGCTCCCCTTAAACATTGTCACAGAACAAAAATTTGGGTACACAGTAACACTCCTTTTCAGTGGTCAAATTACAGACCTTATCTTCACTTATTGCTGTAGCTGCTCACAGATGCCACTGGCACTTGTCTCCTGCTGTTTCCATGGGGTCACCAAGCCCAGATGGTGCAGCTAGTACCTCCATGGTGAGCTGACCATCCCTCAATGATGGCTGCAATACTTGGGTGTGTGGAGTAGTGTCTCTCCAGGGAAACAGATGAAATTTAATCTAGCCTTCTTTCTTGAGCATGAAATAATGATTTTCTTCTAAGGACAGAGCAGTATGGCACCTGTCAAAAATCTTTTATGCATGGTGCTTGGCAACATAATGTTTTGTACTTTTATCTTACTTGGCACAGCAATTTGATTGCAGCCTTTGCTATAAATTGGAATGATCTGGGTCACACTGGGAATGGCTACAGGGTAACTATGGAATGATTGCAGAGGGGGTTTATTTGCACTCCTTTCAGTTGAATTTACCTTTACACTCTCAGACTGAGAGCTATTAGGAGAAAACAAAAGGGTTGTGAATTGTCTTTGTTAGAATTACTTATGTAGAAAAACTTATGGTCTGTTGGCCTGAACTAAATAGAGGCAAAGTTGCATCATACAGTGAGTGTATGTTGCCAAAGCAACAAAAACAGGTGAGCAAAAGAAATTAACACATTTAGTGCATATGGCAAATGGCAAATTATTCATTTTAGTATTTTAATTGATACAGGGGCTGTTGGCTGGTATGATTTAAAGAGAAGGTTTCTTTTTCTGTACAGTAATTCATAAATTTGTAAGCAAATATATCCTGAAGAATCTGTTCTTTTTAATTTGAGTTCAAGATCTTGTATCAAACCCTTTAGAGACTAAGCAACTAAAACTGAAAACATAAGTGTAAAGATGAACAGCCATAGACAAAGGTGCTCAGACACTGCCCATGCTGAGGGACATGCAGATAAAATGACCCCATCAGCTGAGCTGTGAACAGTGATGGATTGGTGCATTTACAACTACTACAGTACGTGCAGACTACCCTGAAGGTTATTTTTAGAATACAAAGGGCAGTATTGTTCAGTTGAGAAAAGGGGAAACATCTAAGAGCCATATTAAATATTTTCAAGAAAATATTGTTCTTCGTGCCTCAAGGAGTTTTGCAGTTGTTTTGCTATGAGAGAATGTCCCTAAGTGTGATGAAGATACTAGGAAATTATCACATTGCCTTCTACCAGCTCACAATAAGCCACCAAATTAAATATGAAGTTTAAATGAAAAGGTCATAACTCCCAGCTTAATTTCATATAAGAAATGAAAACAAACTGTCCAATGACTGAAATGACACCGGGCAACAGGAGGAAAATCATACAGATATTTAATTTTAGGGTATAATAGAGACTCATAATCAGTGACAGCCTTCAAAAGATTAGACAAACAGCAATTCATATATCTATTTCAGCCCTGGCTAGTTTATTTTACCTGTGCTCCTTTGACACTTTCATTCAGTAGACCTCCTTAAATCCCTGACTTCTTGAATAATCCTTTTTTTTTTTGGATGCCTTCTTCCAACAGAAAATAGCAGATAGATTCAAGATAAGCACCATAACTGACAAGAAATAAAAGGTGAGTTTCTGGATGTAGATACAGACACAAAATGCCCATCAAACATAGGTTTCCCCCCTCTTCCTCCACCTCCTTTACTTTTTTTATTTTTTTTTTTATACACAGACCAAGGCTTGACAAGAAAGATCCACTGAAGAACTGTTCTATGTCCAGTAGAAAGTTAGCCAGACTTCTATTTAATAATTTATGAGACTAAAACCTACCTATTTAGCCTATCCTGTTTCACCATATGCTCTTTAAATACCTGAAGTGCTGCTTATTTACACTTGAAATTGGTGATGCTGAACTACCAAGGCAATGGATGATTAACTTGGTCTCACATTTTGCACCCCAGACAGAGCAAGAACAAATCTGGATTACTTACAAACAGGTATTTTTGGGGGCTCCATGAACAAAACCATCCTTCAGTGCTTTTCCATTGAAATTTGAGGCATAAGCAACAGATGTCTGACAAAGGAAGAAGCTGTGTGGTAGGTAAGAAATATCACAGCTAGAGAAAGAGGAATAAAAAGTAGACAGTGAATGTTCAGAGTTTTTCTTTCCTATTCTATCTGTTCTGCTGGACAAGGTGCTTCACAGTTATGACTACTGGAGACCTAAAACAATTAAAAATGCACATTTAACTTTCTGCCTCACATCTGTCTGCTATTAACAGAGATTAAAATAAATGGAGTGTTTTCTGTGATTTGCCAGTCTGGAATAAGCTTGTTCAAGTACAAATAACTGCAGAATATGCAGAGGAATTTGTTAAAGAATTAAGTAGCTTATAATATTTGTTTTATTTCTTGCTCTTATATTCAGTGCTATCAAGCTACAAGACATTGTCCCAAAGCCTAAAGGTTTGTAAATTTGAATGCTATCATTTGTAACTTTCTAACAGGGATTTTCAAGAGGGGAACACTGGATTGTCTAATGGCATTTCAGTACCATTACTGACCACTGAAGAAAAGGCTACTAGGGGTAAAAGCAGGAGATTCCTTTTGTAAGGTGTCATTTACAGATCTACCAGCTGTGACACTGAGTCATCAACATGCTCTGCAGAGGAACTGCAAGACCAGCCATCCCTCCATTAGGACAAAAGGTTCTGTGAACAACACATCTCATTAGCTCACTACTGTCAAGAAATTCCCTTTCTACTTTACTAACATACAGCTGACTTCTGAAACTTGTAGGACTTTTAGCCTTGCATGATGCTTTCTGTAGTAGGAGGCTGAAGGCTTCTCTGTTTCTACCCATGAAATCATGAGGAAACAGCATATATGCCCACCCTGGCATGCACTGAACAGTGAATTCTGAGACCTTCTGCATGTGCACTGTGCAGTCAGTCTGGGCAGAAATTCATCACAAGTCCACTGCCAAGAAACTGCTGACTAGCACACAAGCAGAAGTGCATTTCAAGTATCCCATACTTGAAAGCAGTGAACAGGTTTATATTTAGTATGACATTGATTTGGGGTTTGCTTTTTGATTTTTTTTCCATCTGCTTTTACCTTGCATGAAACATCAACTTTATGAATCTCTGAAGCTCCAACAGTTTCATCTATCCACCCTTGGTCTTTCTTTCCACTCTTCCAGAAGAAAGCAAATATGAAGGACCAGTATTCACTATGTCCTGGCAGAGATTCTTAAATGAGGTGATATATATATATATATAACTCAGCTGAAGACTTGTGTTACATGAATTAGTGTCTCCTTTTTTTTTCCTTATATATTTTTCTGACCTCAAAGAGGTTTAGGGAAAGGGCTCCCAATTAACACAATATGCAATGTTATAAGTCACTGTGAGACCTCATTCCACATAAATCTAGGATGCTGCTAAGGTCTTTACAGCATTGCAATGAGTCACAGTAGCTGGTTGGCAGTACAGAAAATACATTCTTGATGATATTTGTAAAGAATAAATTGGAAATTTTTTGAACAAATCAAACATATTGACTGTTGGGAAGTGACATACAGATATATCAACTGCCAGCTACTTCACTTTTTATTAGCATATCATATTTTCTGTGCTTCTCTGGAGGAGATAATTCTAATCATAGTAAATGACTAAGAAATTCTTGTTGAAATTTAAAAAGACCACCAAAGGTACTTACACAACTAAAATACTAACAAAGTTTTAAGTTTTTAGCTCTCTTTCAGGGAGCCTTTATTCTTATTCTCTTTCACTTTCAGGGAGAAACATGGAGCTGGAGGAAATCTTCTGTAAGGCTCTAGTTTAGGTGTTTCTTTCCTTCTCCCCTTATTCTGCTTAGCAGTCAAGCATAATCTATACAACTGGATTTAAAAAATCAGCAAGTCCTAGAACTTTATCCAAAATGAAATCTTTGCACATCTAAATATAGTCTCATCATCATTTTATGCTGAACATGAGCACAGGAACATGCTCAATATCTGCCCTGTTTCAGTGTTACTCTCACAAATAATGTCAGCACTGAGTTTTAGAAAGTCTGAGTTTTGGGTTTATCAGATCCTCCCAGAAAGGATATGCCTGCCTAGTTTTTGCACATTTTCTTGTATAACACTGAGCACACACCATGATGATATTATCCCCCTTTGTTCCAGAAGGGGATAGAACTCCTTGAAAGTGTCAAGCTCAGGGTCACCAAGATGGAGTGCAACACCTTCCTGCTGAGGACAGGCTGAGGGAGCTGGGTCTCATTAGCTTGGAGAAGAGGAGACTGAGGGGTGACCTCATTAATGTCTATAAATATGTAAAGGGTGAGTGTCAGGAGGAGGGATCCAGGCTCTTCTCAGGGATGGCCACTGATAGAACAAGGGTCAATGGGTCCAAGCTGGAGGAGAGGAAATTCCATCTGAATGTAAGGAAAAAATCATTCCCTGTGAGGGTGACAGATCACTGGGACAGGCTGCCCAGAGAGGTTGTGGAGTCTCCTTCTCTGGAGACATTCAAGACCAATCTGGACACGTTCCTGTGTGATTTAATCGAGGTGACCCTGCTCAGGCAGGGGGGGGGGGCTAGATGATCTTTCAAGGGCCCTTCCAACTCCTGACATTCTGTGATTAATTTGATCTCTTCAGAATCTCACTTAAAGACCTTCCCTTTGACCTTGAAAAACAAAATTCATATGAGTGTCCCTTCACTTCTAACCACTCATGTCTTGCTGCAGACGTGGCTTTCCTAACCCTTCACTAACAGCCCACCCTTCCTCATTTACATACAATAACAGATTCCTTAACTCCAAAATGTTCACAGTCCTATCAGATCCCTAAATGCCTTTTGAACTGAGAGTCCCCACTCAGTGGGCCAGTTCATGACCTGTCACCTATGCTGCTTGTCCTGGTGTTTTTAGGTTTCCAGTTTTGGCCACTGCAGGAGCCAAGCAGTTCTCACAGTCAGAGCTCACACATCGTGGGGAATGTCTCTTGTCATTAGAATTCCATCTTTGTGTTAGATATTTTCCCAAAGGAAATTCCTACAAACAACTTCTGCATTTGAGAAGTTGGACTCTGTTGAAAGAGTTCTAGGAAGCTTTAATGTAGTTAATTTATTATTTTTTTCCATCCTTTTTTTCACCTGCCCCAATCATCAAGTTTCTTGCTCAGGGAGAGGTTATTTTTATTCCACATTGATAAAGTAGTGTCAAATGGGATTGGAGTCTCTGGTATAACTTCCCACTCAAAAGCAATCATGTCCCCAGGCAGAATAACACCTATATACCTCCATACTGCAGTATAATCAATTTTTTGCTAATATTTCCACAGATGGATATGATCCATATGATGGATATGCCTTAACAAGTCATATGAGGATCTTTTCTTTCTGTTGGAGCTCAAAGTCTCTCAAACACACACAGACAATGAAAACAAAAAAGTTAAATCAGAGGAGGAGAGAAATACACAGAAAAGNAAAAGCAATCATGTCCCCAGGCAGAATAACACCTATATACCTCCATACTGCAGTATAATCAATTTTTTGCTAATATTTCCACAGATAGATATGATCCATATGATGGATATGCCTTAACAAGTCATATGAGGATCTTTTCTTTCTGTTGGAGCTCAAAGTCTCTCGAACACACACACAGATAATGAAAACAAAAGAAGTTAAATTGGAGGAGGAGAGAAATACACAGATAAAGAGCAATGACAAGACATGCTTTGGGATGCAGCGAGTGTGCAGGAAAAAACCTTGACCTTTGATTTCCAAGAAGAGGAATTAAGGAAGTGAGGTGACTTTCTGTGAATAGATCAAATATCCTGGAGATAGAGGCCAACAGATAACATGGCCTCCTTCACAATAAATAGCTGATTCAGCAGATGGTCAAGTAATGGACAAGAATTTTATCAGAGAGAAAGAGGGAGAGGGTTTACTATGCAGTAGATAAAAGAGGCCACCACTTGATTTGGCTATATAGTACATATGTTGATAGGACAGAGGAAAACAGTTTGTCTTTTAAGAGAGTTCAGTTTGTGGGTTGTGGAAGTCTGTGTATTCAGATATTGCTGCATCCTGTGATATACTTATGGCACAGCAGTATTTGTGTGCGTGGAGAACTCCTGAATTTCTGAAAGCATTAACAGCAAGACAAAGCTACTGGTGACAGCATGGTGAAACCAAATGTGGTTTTAGCCAGATCTTTACAGAGGAAATTTGATCCTACTTGTTCCTTAACCAAATGCATAATGATAAACTACCTCCCAGTCCCCTTCCAACCATCCTGGGCCAGTAAACAGTTTACTGTATATGTAGCAGATGTCCCTTTCTTGCCACTACTTCTGTTTGGTTTTTGGTTTTGTTTGAATTTATTGTTTGTTGGTTTTTTGTGGTTTTTTTTAAACTCAACATAATGATTAATTGCAGAGGAAGTAACATATATTAAATTGGTTGCTATCAAAGTTATTTGTCTCAGACATGGTACTGCAGTGTATTAATCCTGAGATTGGCATAAACTTTATGGAGTCAATATGGACATGAATTAAAAACATCTTTAATTTGTCTTCACTAAAGCTCTGCATAAATTTAAATGTTTCTGGAATTTGAACTGTTGTCACAAATAGGCTCATGGACAAGTCTCAATATATTTGTTTATTGCTGGAAGAGATATGCAAGAATTGTGCTATAACTTTTTTGTATAAAATGTAAATGCCACTGCATTTATGTTAGTAAGGTCAAAGCAGTATTTCCAATATGGACTAAGTGTATCTAAATGATTCATAGAACCAATGCTTATTTCTATACTATACTAGAGTACATTATTCCTTCAGCCTGGAATTCTCACCCAGTTTTCTGAACAAATCAGTTACACAGTTAATGTCCCAAATTTCAATGATGCTAGGTACTGGTATTTCCTATTCAATTACTGCAGCTGGAAAGATCACCATCACTAAAAGTCCATGAAACAACTAAATAGTTCAAGTACAAGTTCCCAGAGAGTGGGACAGATTTATTTTTAACTCACCATTTCTCAAAAGCTACAGAGCATAAAGGCTGCAGATGAAAGGCAGGGACAGATAGGAACGTGTCCTCATCTGAAGTGATTGTTTCAACAGGAAGGCTGATATCAAGTAAAATTAGTCTGATCATACTGCAGATGGGAACATTTTCTTAATAATTTTTTGAATGTTTGAGATCTAAACATATTGTTCCACTTAGTTTTGTAGTGCCCAGTTGGTAATTACATCTCTAATATTTTAAACGAGTGTGACTTCATATAACTATGTTTGTAGCATCTTGCACATCCTGGTGCTAATTGAATGTTGTTGGTATCTTATTAAATAGCATTTTTATTACAATCAGGAAGAGGCACCCCATTTATTTATCTGAATTTCTTTTCCCAACCAAGTCTTAGTGTTTCTCTCCTCCTCCCTCTTTATTTCTCTCTCAAGAGAAAGACAAGATTTTTTTTTTCCCTCAGGGAGGATCTAAAAGGCAACAAGCTGAAGAAGGCTGCTTGGAGGATGATTTAATTGTAAAGGGTTTCATTTAGACTCTACTCAAGTTTCCAGCTGTGCAATTACAAGACTTTCATATGCCAGTTTTCACAACATTATCTGAAGTTTATATAGAATTTCTAACCTCTGAAAAATTGCTAACTGCTCAAAAATTAGTTAGGCCAGAACTCACATGAATGTAGTTGGACTTTCCATTAGTCCTTTATTTTAAAACCTTTTGAAGCATATTGTGTCTACTTACAGCTTCTGACATCAAAAAGGCTGACAGGTTTTGTTTTAATGAAAACTGAGGTTCTCTTATAACAAGAAGAGCCTGGGAGCAGAGCTTTGAGAAAAGCCATCAAACACAATGAAGAGTCATAAAGGATGAGAAAGGCCTTTCAATGCAGCAGCAACAGAACAGACATGGTTTTCCTGCACTGTCTAGTAAGGGAGGAATGCAGGAGATCCTACTAACAGTTTAAACAATCATGGATTGCTCTGTATCCTTTTTTCCTATGAATATGAGCAATTCCAACAGCTTCCCTAACTGACATGGCTTACTACCACTGTACACCTGGATACAATGCCCACATTTAGCAGAGTGATAAGCCTACCATTAAGCTGCCAGGCCTGTAATTTTATGCATATGTTGAACAATTTTACATCTAGAACTAGTGCATCTCATTCTTGAAGACAAGCAACTGTCACCCAATGCACAGTGCCATTTTTTTTAGATTGAATGTCATTTGATTTTATTTCATAATTGTACATGTGCTGTGTTGATCCACCACACCCCCAGCCTGATGTAACTGCATCTACACAATGACAAACTCTTTGGCCTGCAAAGAGATCACAGAATCATATTATTGTTAAGGGTGGAAGAGACCCTTAAGATCATCCAGTCCAACCATTAACCTACCAGCACCAAGTCCACTGCTAGACCATGTCCTCAAGCACCGCATCTCCCCGTCTGTTAAACCCCTCCAGGGATGGGGACTCAACCCCCTCCCTGGGCAGCCTGTCCCAATGCTTGAGGACTCTCTCAGGACAGAAGTTCTTCCTAAGATCCAACCTAAATTTTCCCTGGTGCAGCTTGAGGCCATTACCTCGAGTTCTGTCACCTGTTACTGGGGAGAAGAGACCAACCCCCACCTCACTGCAACCTCCTTTCAGGGAGTTGTAGAGAGCAATAAGGTCTCCCCTCAGTCTCCTCTTCTCCAAACTAAACACCCCCAGCTCCCTCAGCCTCCTCGTAGGGCCTGTTCTCCAGACCCTTCCCCAGCTCCCTCAGCCTCCTCGTAGGGCCTGTTCTCCAGACCCTTCCCCAGCTCCCTCAGCCTCCTCGTAGGGCCTGTTCTCCAGACCCTTCCCCAGCTCCCTCAGCCTCCTCGTAGGGCCTGTTCTCCAGACCCTTCCCCAGCTCCCTCAGCCTCCTCGTAGGGCCTGTTCTCCAGACCCTTCCCCAGCTCCCTCAGCCTCCTCGTAGGGCCTGTTCTCCAGACCCTTCCCCAGCTCCCTCAGCCTCCTCGTAGGGCCTGTTCTCCAGACCCTTCCCCAGCTCCCTCAGCCTCCTCGTAGGGCCTGTTCTCCAGACCCTTCCCCAGCTCCCTCAGCCTCCTCGTAGGGCCTGTTCTCCAGACCCTTCCCCAGCTCCCTCAGCCTCCTCGTAGGGCCTGTTCTCCAGACCCTTCCCCAGCTCCCTCAGCCTCCTCGTAGGGCCTGTTCTCCAGACCCTTCCCCAGCTCCCTCAGCCTCCTCGTAGGGCCTGTTCTCCAGACCCTTCCCCAGCTCCCTCAGCCTCCTCGTAGGGCCTGTTCTCCAGACCCTTCCCCAGCTCCCTCAGCCTCCTCGTAGGGCCTGTTCTCCAGACCCTTCACCATCCTCGTTGCCCTTCTCTGGACACGCTTCAGCACCTCAACGTCCTTCTTGAAGTGAGGGGCCCAAAACTGGACACAGTACTCGAGGTGAGGCCTCACCAGTACAGAATACAGGGGGATTATCACTTCCCTGCTCCTGCTGGCCACACCGTTCCTGATCCAAGCCAGGATGCCATTGGCCCTCTTGGCCACCTGGGCACACTGCTGGCTCATGTTTAGGTGGCTGTCAACCAACACCCCCAGGTCCCTTTCCGCCAGGCTGCTCTCCAGCCACTCCTGCCCAAGCCTGTGACGTTGCCTGGGGTTGTTTCGACCAAAGTGCAGGACCCGGCATTTGGCCTTGTTGAACATCATATTGTTGGCCCCAGCCCAACATCCAGCCTGTAGATGATGACAGGAGTGGATGTGACAGAGGGCTCAAATCCATAACGAGCACAGGGAAGGGAGTCAGGCTGATCATTCACTCCTCCCAGAGCTGTGGGGTATAAGCAAAGCCAGCAAATACTGAAGTTCAAAACAAACAGCAGCTGTTCCTCTCCTTTGCTCTTCATCTACCAGTCAACTAACTACAGAAACCACACCAGGCTCAGGAAGTTCTTCAGCACAAAGTAGCTGGACATTAGAAAGTGGAGAGGACACATGCTAGCCCTGCTGCCACACTCTTCCCAAGGCACCCTTGAAAGCATGTTCTCATTCAGACCCAAACCTCTCAACTGTTCCATAAAACTGTTCTCATCCCTGTTACTTGAAACCCTTTGTTAAAAACATCTGCTAGTTAATAATTAGTTCTTCCCCACTATTGTCCATTCTTTTAGCTAAAGATGTTAAAACTAGTAGTTTTAAACATGTCAAACCAATATGTGCCTACTAAAACTAGTTTCTAGCTCTATCAATTGTGACTTACAGCCATCTAGGGGGTGGCTGGAATGTACAATTGCTGAATAACTTGAATTCAGTTTCTAATCTAGAAGACAGTAATTTTAAATCTTATTTTTAAAAAAGCCAGGTAATGAAAATGTATCTATGTGCCAGTACACAGTAATCTATTTTTTAAAAAATATCATGGTGGTTAATAAGATTTTTTTTCACTATCAGGGAAAGGGAACACATTTTCAGCTAGTAATCACACCATGTGAATTTTAGTCTTTTATAGGTGAAATTTATTTCCACTTCTGAATATCATTAACCTGTTGCAGAGGCAAGCCATCAGGCTCTAGAGAACACCAGAGTTAGTGTTACCTGCACAGCAGCTTCATTACATATGCAACCAATTCTGCTTTTCATTCAAACACATATTTTCTCCCTCCATCTTAGTGAAGGTACTGGCTGGAACATGCTCAGTGGAAATTAAATCTTTGTAGGGGAACATAACTATTGGTTTCCCTCTTGATGATGACACTGAAATTTGCAAGTCTGCTCAATGAGAGCACTATCATTCCCAAAACAGGCAGATGTTTCTGTAGGAAACCAGTGAAACTCCCATTCTTGTGCATATGTAGTAGGATCCTGTCTACTAAACACCTTTTTTTCTCTGAGAACCTGTAGAGGTAGAGATGAGCAGAGATTTAGTTACGTGGCTCTAATGCCAAAGAGTGAATACTTCAGTATTGGGACTTGGCAGACATCAATAAGGTCTCTCTTTCTTGTCCTTGTTTTTGATGACCCTCACAAAGAACCACAGAATGACCAGGTTGGAAAAGACCATTAAGATCATCGAGTCCAACCATCCCTGTCTTCTCCTAAATCATCCCTGAGCACCTCATCTCCCATCTGTTAAATACACAGGGATGGGGACTCCACCCCCTCCCTGGGCAGCCTGTCCCACATCCTGACAACTGCTTTCCTTAGGGTGCCATCATAACAGTACCATACATACAATGTGTTCTCACAGTCTTACTTTACCAAGGTAAAGTTATTATTTTGGTAAAAAAATAAGCCAATTCAGAAATAATCTTTGTCATGGGCTCATAGACAAGACTCTACTTGGAGGGGGTAATTACAAAAGGTCTTCAGAATTTTGGATACCCTTGGGATGTTCAAAGACTAACTGAGATTATTTTCTTATCAAACCATAGAATTGCAAATATGTACTCCAATAATTTCATCATCCTTTTACTGCCCTACATGTTTTGATCAAAGCAAGGATTATGCTCAATACAAGGGGACTAACACTAGGAAAATCAACACAAATTAACCTTGCTGATGTGAATTTACTGAAGACACAGACATGAATTGCCTGTGATTAAGTCATGTGTCAATGACATTTTTGGTGAAGTAAATTTTGAGTACTCTCATTCCTAAACGAGCTTCTTTGATTTGCTAGAAGCAACTGTTTTTTAAAATAGGTGTTTTCCACTCATCTTGCATTAGGAAAGCATACTAAATCTAGATTATGATTCACACAAACATGTAATAATTTTGCAGTTATATTTCCTGTTATGCCCAATTCAAGTAAGCTAAGCAGGAAATCATTTATTGTCTACATAACCAGTAAAAGGGGAATGAATTGAGACTGGTAACTATATAATTACTGCTTGAGACCAGGTATTTGCTTGGACAAATACTATGGTAGTATACACTTTCCCTTGGATTAGTTTCTATATTTTTACCTATGTACACTTATTGTAATTGACTGCATAAGTGGGCTTAGTGCAAATTGATTTTATTTTAAAAAGGGGAATATGTAATTAATTACATTTTCTGTTGAAGAACTTTACATGACAAACATTTGCAGCCTCACATACCATGTTTACAGTTCCTTTTCCTGAACACACAGCTAAAACTCAAACTCATCCACAAATGGTTTTCCCTGGTAGTAAATTTCTCTCCAGCAAAGACTATTACTAGTCATAAGTATTCGGAACAAGATGCTATGTACAAAGAATATGGCTGTAGATGAAATGTATATCACTTCCTTCTACAATTCACCAAACACATTCCAGCAAACCCAAGGCAAAAAAAAAACCTATGACTAAAAGCACTGTCAGGATCCCAATCCAGCACAGCACTGAAGTATATTGTAATTTTTTTCCCTACTTTGTCTCCTCTCCAAATGGGAACAGCCACACTCTTAGGAGTAAAGCACAGGTACAAATGCCATACTGAATCAAGTGTTTATAGGAGCAACTCACTGTAATGAAAACCTGATGGGAGAACAGAGGCTTTCATCACACACAGTGAAAAAACTGAACACACAACCTCTGAAAAAAAACTCAAACTATTATATCTACCATTAAATAATTAAAGGATTCCTTTCATACATTGTGTTTTGAGGCTGAGTTTGTTGCATCAATTACAAGTGTAAATACAACTGAATTGTGAAGTACTTTCAGAGCAGACCTGTACTCAGGGCACCTCTTTAGGGGCTGAAGAATAGACTGTATATGAGCTATAGGATATACATCAGAAAATTTCAAGAGCATTCATCAGCCAAAGACATTGCATTTCAGTGTGGTAAGACCTTCAGAGACTTCAGATACTAGAACTTGTAGTGTAGCAATATACACTATCTGAAAGAAAACTGTAGTTCTTTTATTTTCCCCTCTTACAGACATCAGCAACTGTATTTTTCCTGTCACCAAATTCAAAACCCCCAAAGTTCTGTAACAATTTGATTGCATCTCAGATAACATTCTTCTAGTTCTCACGTTTTTCTGACCCTCCCAAACTTCAGATGAGGGCATCACATTGCATAGTCCTGCCCAGTTTCTGAAAAACCTCTTTAAAATTCTCCTAAAAATGAGCCCTTCAGAGCTTTATAGCCACCTACCCTTGCAAACCATGAAACAGGATAAACNTAAAGCTCTGAAGGGCTCATTTTTGTAGCCACCTACCCTTGCAAGCCATGAAACAGGATAAATATGGGACTACAGCCTGGGCAAGGTATATTTATTTATGTACCAGTTATGTAAGTTATAAAAGCAAGACAAAGAAGTACTCTAGAGCCATGGCTGAGTCTCATTCTGCTTTAATAGTGGAGGCTGATCCACAGCTCACTTGAAAGAGAAAAAGCTCACCCAATTAAATGTGCTGTTAAAAAACCCAAACCAAATCTCATTTAATGGGCTTTGGAGTGATTTTAACCTTTTGAAGTGCAGTGCAAGTTAACAGCATTGTGTGAATATTTAGCATTTCATATTTAAAATCAGTCACGAGCAACATGATTTTTATTATTAGTGTTTGGGAGCATTTCTATTAACCAGTTTAATGCCCAATAGCCTTTAAAAAGTCTCTTCCCAGAGCATGATTTGATCTCACCCACGTAGGTAAACTATTTCAAAGGATGGTTAATTAAGGAGGTTAATTAAGGTTTGTTTTTCCACATGTTCTGCATTTCTGCCCATTCCGCTTGATGGAAGCGAGAAGTCCCCATTATCCCATTACCACTAAACAGGGAATTCCTCACTGGCTGGGGAACACCTGCTTACTCATTTCTGCAGAGGGTTTCTGCCTGTTCAGAAGAGCAGCTGGGAAATTCCCCCAGTGGAATCTGATGCTTACCAGCATCCTGCAGGAATAACTTTGTGTTGGTTACTGATCATCGGTGCCACCCGAGGTACACAGGACATGCATGCACACGTGTTGCCTACCAGTGTTACCTGTCCAGGCACATTGCCTTTTGCATCATCTACCCAAACTCTCACAGGGTTTTTTAGGGAAGCCAAATTGAAGGAGAGTTCTCTTCCAAATATGCATCAGTACTCTGTTAAGAAGTAACAGGCTTTCAGGGCTCCCCAGAGCTGCTTACCGCAGGATAATTAGTATTCAGGAGTTCAGGTACCACTCGATTTTAACTGCTGTTTACAAACTTTCCCCAAAATTAGTCAGGAATGACAAACATCCCTTCAATCCCAGGAAGTACATACACTGAAAACAAATTCAAATTGAAGTCCTCCTTCATTAATTTCTACTCACACGTTTTAAAACAAAGAACAACTACTGAAGCAGTTGTCCAGGCTTCAGAATACTAACAGGGAGATGAAGGCCAGGACACACCACTGCAGACTAAATGGAAAACTTTTGCACAGTCCTTAAACCCAAACTTATAAGGTCTAACATTAAAAACCAAGTGCAAATAATATTCTCAAGCTCATTCCACCTACCATTACTTAGGTCTAGAGCTGGAGAAGCATCTACATAGGGTTCTGGAAGAGTATGAGGCAAAAATGGCATGCCTCCAAAGATTATGGAGTTTGCATAAGATAAAAAAAAAACCTGACTGCTAACAATCTGCAAGTCAGAGTAATTTACCATCTTGTTCCACTAGTGAAGTACTACTGGTATTCTGAGTAAAGAAAAGAAGAAGCAGAACAAGACATATCATGGGATATTGCATAACTGAACAGGTAATGATGACAGACTGCAGTTCTTCTGGTAGGAACAGGTAGACAAAAAGTTAACTTCAAGAACAGATGTTCTACTACCTGAACTAGTTGTGATGCCCATGGATTCTAATGTAAAAACAGTCTCACAGAGAAAGCACAGTGCCTTTCATCAAGGCCCATGAAGTCGCCAGCCACATGAAGAGATACTAACTGAGGTAGGCAACCATTGAGCATAACAAACAAAACAGATCAAATTCCACTGCCAGTAGTAAGAGTGAACTCAGTGATTCCACATTGATACATGAAGTATCAACACATTGGGCAGTTTGAGCACTATAAGAAAAAGGTTTTCCAATACCACCATATTGTTTTTCAAGTCAAAACCCAAACATCATCTAGAAGAGTTATGCCAAAAAAGTGCAGAACTGGCAATAAGAAAAGATTACCAATAACCTGAAGACTGTACAACTAGAATTTTGGTTTTTTTTTAAAACAAACAGTACAAGGATATTCCTTGCACATTCCAGATACCTCATTCTGCATGTTCACTCTGCATCTTGAGGCAGAATTTGCATTGCTCAAAGCTTCCTAAGACTTCAGAGAAGCCTAGAGCTTTTAAAATATATGTCCTGTGATAATTATGAGCACAGAGTGAACAATGCTGTACTAGTCTCTTGAGGCTAAGTCTTATGCTTCTTTTTGGAAAAATAGGACCAAACAAGAAGCCCTGAATCCAATCTAAATCACTAAATCACAGAGAAAGGATCAAAATACAACATCAGCATATGTATTTTAAGACAAGTGTATACAACTTAATCTTACAGGTAGATATTTTTATGAAGTAGAAATAAGCATTTGTGCATATATTTGTGCATCCCTACCTTAAAAGCTCTGATCACAGACCTTCCACCTTCTCCTTCAGAGGCAATGAATCCAGAAAGAAATATTTTCTGGCACCATAACATCTCCATCCTCCCTTGGTCATCCTTATATACCTGGAGAGAAAAGCAGAAGGCACCTCCTTGCAGCTGCTTCCTGGGCAAATGGAGAAAGCTAGCCCAGATCCCCATCAGCTGCCCACCAGCCCTGAGAAATACATCCCTCCTATTGGTCTCAGCCATTTCTGCTGTGCTTTCTATAGAAAGCACTCAAGCTTCTATGGCATGCTGCTGAGTCACCTCAGACAGTGCTAGCATGAAGAAAAGGCAGGGTCAGAGTTTGCATCCCAAATCTTATCCAGCAGTATCACTTACACGGTAGAATATGAAACTTGCCTGAATAAGAAAAATCACTGAACAGCTTTATCAGCTGTTTCCTGCTGACAAGGCAGAGCAGTCCCAGAGTTCAGTATACTCCTATTCCAGACTGCTTAAAAATCAAAGTTGCATTTTGAAAATCACAGACAGGTTACCATTCCCTGAGTAATTTTCCTAGCAAGAACCACTGATGTGAGCAAAGGTCAGCAGGTGGTAATCTCATAGGAAAGCATCTTTACATGTTCGTGCTGGAAACCAGACTTCATGAAAGCATGCATAAATCCCAGCAGTATTAAGACAACAAAAACAACCTAAGTACTGTGATAATCTGTGTATTTTATGATCAAATATTGTAAAGCAATTGCCATAGATACTACCTATATTAAAAGCCCTTTTGGTTGGGAAATAAAGGAAATGTGTGTCAGATATCAATCATACAGACCTGTTTACAACCAAGGTATTTGGGTTCATCTCCTGCATGACTGCCAGCCATTCACCCCATGAATCTCTTTAAGGTTAATAAGAAAGTTAGATTCCAACATGTATTATGGGAGATTATCCACATGGCCACAATGATAAATCTTTGGGCATGGATGTGAACACACATTCCATGTATTGATAGATGCTGGAATTAGCATATAAAAACATGGACATAACCTTTCAGAAGTTGAACACTGGCATTCTAAGCTATAGCACCAATAGCTATCCTCAAAGTACTGAAGTAAAAATGTGCACTCTGGTAACTGTTCCATTTTCTGACCTTTAAGATGAGCTTTGCACAGACTGTTTTTATTAAACAATGCTTAATTTTTACTCGTGTCTTCCTAGAGGCATATATCTTTGAAAGAGAAAAGCAAGATGCCTGCTCATGCATCAGAAAGCCTCTTTAGCAGTTTTAAGACAGTGTAAACATGCCTTTGTGGAATAAGTTTGTTAGGTTTTGTGCACCTTTCATTTCAGAATCTGTTAAAGATTCCTTATAATATTTTAAAGGCTCTGGAGACTTAGCCCATGACCTTCATTTTCTACTCTGATCTGTGCATTTCAAAAGAAGTAATTCCTTTTATTTAACATCTTCTCTCATTCTCTGCTTGCTCCTAAGACTGTCCCTCCTGAAATCAGTTGTCAATTGCCTGCACCTTTTTCTCCACTCCTTTTCCATGGTATCTACATGCAAATAATTTTGGATCAGCAACTGCATAAAACCACGAAACTCATCAGGCTCACTAAAACCAGTAACCCATTTAAAATGCAGACAAAGGGATCTACAGCTGGTTATTCATTCTGTGATGATTTCAGCAGAGACACAGTTAGTTTTCTTTCTAGTTGACAGTATATTACAGCTGGTTGGATTTAGTATGAGAATAATGTTGATAACACACCGGTATTTTAAGTCATGCTGGGTAGTTGTAGTGTCTACACCAAGTCAAGGACCTTCCATCCTCTCACACCCTGCCAGGTGCACAAGAACCTAGGAGAGCATAGCCAGGACAGCTGACCCAGACTGGCCAAAGTGTTAGTCCCAACCATATAGCCTCATGCTCTGTATAATACTGGGGGAGGTAGCTGGGTAACTGCTCCAAAACAGACTGGGCATTGGCTGTGTGTTTTCTCTCTGCATAAGGAGAGCAATTGCATTTGTGCACCTCTTGGATGTCATTATTGTTGCTGCTGCTGTTGCTGATGTTTGGTGGTTGTTGTTTTTTTGTCATTTTTTGCTGGTGTTGTCATCACTTTTACTATTACTATTGTTATTATTAGCAATCCTCTTCTCTTGTTATCCTTTTAAACTATCTTTATCTTAAACAACAAGCTATTTTATTTCCATTCTCCTCCTCATCCTCTTGGAGGAGGAGTGAGCAAGCAGCTCAGTGGTGCTCAGTTACCCACTGGGGTTAGACCACCACACACTCCTGTACCATGCTGCTAGGACTGCAGATACCAGCGTGAAAGGAGTGAACCCCTGATCACACAGCCCATCATCTAGAGCAACCTAGAACCAGCCAGAACACACAGTGGTAATGAGAATCTGCAGAATTAAAGGGTCTGGCTATTAGTCATAATTAGCTGTGTAGGCCCAGTGTTACTAATGTGTGCTTTTATTCAGAAAGTGAAGGTCCATGAGCTGTTGACATAAAGGTCCATGAATTTTTAACAATTATACCAGTGTAAATCCTATAATTTTTCATCCATAAGACACTCCTCTTGCAAGGCAACAAGACCATCAGCAGGAAGCTTGACAATTTTTTAGTATCTAAAATCACCTGAATACATAAATCACAAACAACTCTGAAAGAAACACTCTCTGGGTTAAACAAATGGTCACTAAGTCTTACTTGCAATCAGTTTTTAGCCCAGACCAGGCAAAACATAGGCTGCTGCCCATGACTCAGCCTCCACAACTCTAAAAAGGAAAGAGTTTTCCTTACATCACTAAACTGTTGTGATAAACTGTAAATAGAACAAATAAAATAGTATATAAAATTATTTTCATAAACAAGTATATAACAATATCTAACATAACTAGAGAATAGGGACGATTTCTGTAGTAAACAGCTCTTGGGAAAGTATAGTTTTAGCCAAGCTGGACTAAGATCCTCTCTTTAAACTGTTCTCTATTCTCTTCAGAGACAAAGCTGACATCTGCCTGGCTCTCACAAAAAAAAATAACAAAATTTCTGAAAAGATTCAAAGAGATAAGAGAACAGGAGGCCCATGAACCACTAGACACTTTCAGCAGGTTGGAACAGCAGGCAAAGACTTAAAACTGGGTTCCTCTGCAGAGTACCAGAGACAGAGCAAAATAATGTTTATCCTTCTTCTTCAAAAGCATTTTTTTAATTTATTTTTCAAATACTAACATCATAATGAACAAATACATATCAACTAAATAGCAGTCACTTCAGTTTACATTACTGTATTGGAAACTGATTATTCAGACTGCAGCTGTACAGTGCAGGAACTCTTCGGTGCTGTTTGATATTGTTCCATCACAATCCAGTTTTCAAATGTTGAAAGAGTCACTAATATAATGTCATTGAGTACAATCACTCTTGTTTTTAAAAAGCAAGATAGTGAAAGGGGTAATGTACTCCTACTATTTCAACATATTAAATGAAAGAATGTGATGTGCTGCTAAAGTAAAAATATAATTAATTCTTCAAATTGCCTCATCACATTTTTTCTCAATCAGTGGTGAGAACGACCTCCAGTGCTACAATGGCTGCAGGATGCAGGAAGCATCTTTTTGTTGCTTGTAGAAAAGTTCAGCATTCTGTTCTAATTTCATATCAATGACTGCAAACTCTTCCTATATTGAAGGTTTTCTCTGAAATGTTCCACCACCATGAACTCATCCATCTATTTCCTCAACACTGCAACAGAACTTGTATCAGTATAACTTATTTTTTATCCAGTGAGGTTGTGATTTTTTTTTATTCCTTTTTCCTTTCATAAAAGAGTATCTTTAGAGATGCTTGCAATGTTTTCTTCTCAGAACATGCAGCAACCTCTTCTGGAGAATCAAGCTCTGCTTTCATTAAATATGGGTCAGAAAGCAATTTTCTCCCATCTTTACATACACCTACAAACAAATCCTTTATTTCAGTAGATGCAAAGGCAGTACTTAAAAGGCAAATTGGGCATTAAATTAGATCAGTCCAGATCTTCTACTGTAAATATGGCCACCTGTGTAATGCAAAAGTCTAACTTTTTTTTTCAGAATTTCAGGCATCTCCATTTTTTTCAAGCACAGTAATTAAATTAAAACATTCTGACACTGTATTTTCCTAATGTTCTTGAACTTGGTATTTTTTTCCTTCTATTTTAAATAACTATAGAATGAGACTACCACAAGGCTGAATTCCTTTGTAAATACTGTGTGACTTAATCACTGGAGGATATTTTCCTGTGTCAACCAACATTCTTCTTGCACAGTGGAACTCTGCTCGGTTTACCTTTTTTCCTCTCAAAATGACAAGAATTGTGGCCTTCAGTGAGTGTACTTTCTGCCTTTCCTGTTTTCTCTAGTTTTTTGATAATTTCTCTTTGATTTTCACAGAATAAACATCAGTTTGACACTATACATTAGAATTTTTTGTGACCTTGCTCCTTGTATGGACTCCCAGGACCCCGTTATTTTCTCATGATTTTCCATAGCAAAGCTCATACTGACTTCAGTGAAAGAAGGCAACAATTCAGCCTAATGTTCATTACAAGGTCCAAACATTCAATTATACTCTCAGTTCTTCTCTGGGAAGTGTCTAGTATCCAGCAAAACTCTTGTTTATATCAGAACATTATGGAACTTGGAGGTTGGCCAGAAATTTCAGACCAAGGACCAGACCTACTATAGAATTCAGTTCAATAATAAGGAACCTTTTCAATGTGTAATACTGGTGTGCAGCCTCAACTCCCTCAGTGAAGGGCCTGAACAGGTTTTGTTGTGCACAGGCTGTTTATCAAGGCTGTAGACTGATCAGACCAAGGAAATACTCACCGATTCACTCTGCCTCTGGTGCTGATCAGCTCCCATGACCTCTCAAGCAAGGTGTCTCTACTGGGTAAATGAAGTCAGATTCTGAATAAAAAAAAACAAGAAAAGTCAGGATTAACTTTGTAATACATCACCAATAATTAACTGATTATAATAAGTTCACTGCTCTGAAGGAGCTAGGACTTTGGGTACTGTCCCTGAGCATGTGTCTCATCAGTAGAGAGAAAGGTGAATTCCTAGGAATTAATTAGTTAGAAGCAAGCTCCTGCTGAGATCACTGGACACCACATGCCCAAATGATCAGAAGATCTGGAACTACAGAATCATGAGAAATAACAAGATATTTCATACTAACAGTTAACTCATCAGCATCTTTAACATGTAGGCCATTCATAATGGATTTTAGCATCCCTAGTCACAGTTTACTAATTAACCACAACTACTTCTTCAGATCTTGTATTTAATAAGCCCTAGCTGCTTTATTTCAAACAATTAAAGATTAGTGTTTTGACAGCATTAGCCATAGATATGTCAAAATGAAGATTGTGCTGTGTGTACCTCAACATTTTTGTTTACTTTCCTGATAAGCACATCAGACTTTATGAATAAATAAATTAGAAAATTGAGAAATTTGCTCCTGTGTAAATCTGAGACAAACTTATAATTTTTTTCCAATAAAAACCCACTACTTTAAAGCAAACAATTAACATACTGTATTTCATATCCATGTATGAACAACACTTGTAACAACTTTATAGTCTATCTGCATGCCAAACATAAGATTTGACCTTAATTGAAATATTAAAAATACAGATCTCTCATAAAATCAGCTTTGTAGCTTTGAACAGTGTCAGTTACATACTCTATCGTTCCCATACGTGTTTTCTAGTATTTATTTAGCTCCCATTGTCACAGTATCTTCTAATCTTCCAACATATTCACCTCCAAATCACAGGGAAGCTGTTCCAAGTACTCTCCTGAAGTTGAAGCACTCACAGCAGGCATAAGGATGAGGTGTCTAAAATCCACAAAAGTCACCTTCAGGACATTTCCTTGTGATTAGAGGGGTGGTCTGATTTTCCAGCAGTTAAAAAGAAAAAAATAAAGTCATATTTTCACAGTTCTGACTTCATGTGTTCTCAGAACTCATAGGACCTCCAGCTTGAGTGGAGAGTCAGCAATGAAGTCTCTGTCCTGAGCCAGGCTGGGCTCCAGGATCATGGCTTTAACCAAAACTGCGTGGGTGTGTTTGCCATCATAGAGTCCATCCAGGAGTAATTTTTCCATCTTTGGTAGGGGTGGGAGGAGTTGTGTTTGAGGTAGTAACCTGAAATGGAAGAATATGACTTAGTAGTTCTATATGTAGTGTCTCATCTGGAAGAGAGAAGTGTCCCTGTATCTGTTTCATCCAAAGACTCTCTGAATGTAAAAACAGAACCTGTGACCTTACACTCTGTGTAACTAATTTCTAAAATTTCTCAGACTTGCTAGTATAGCTGTGAAATGCCAGCCTTAAGCATGACCAGTGCCCCTCATGGACTCTCCAGCAATGGAGAGCCTGGATCAGCCATCTGCCAGACACAACTCTGGTGCACTAATTTCCTCAGCATCTCCATAATTACAGATCTATCAGGAGCACACTAATGCCTCACATCTCAAGCAATCCTTTAAGCAACAGCAGTTAAAAAAATATTGTTTGTATGCTAAAAAAAAAATAAAAATAAATGTTTCTCCATATTTTAAGTTTACCATCTGCTAAACCTAACTCGACAGGCTCGATAATGGAAGGGATTCCAAAAGGTCATGGGGTAGTTTCCTTAGGCATTTCTTTTACTTTCAGAATCAAAGGGATGTTCATCTCTAGTTCTTAGAGCAAACATTAAATATAGCATTAATCTGTGCTTCCTTCTTCTACTGCATACGAGAGATCAAAGACTCTCAGCTGGTTTTCACATTTCCTAGATGCCAGTTAAAAAAACATGAGAAACTTAAAGCTCTCTGGATTAATTTCTGTGCCTCAAAATGTCCAATATCTGGATCAAGCCATAGGAGCTGGTTAGGAAGGTTGTGTGCCTGTTATTTTTCTTGAAGTATCTCACAAAATGCCAATAACTGACCTAGGAAACCCACACCACAGGTCTCCTTGAGCATCTTGTTAAGCAGAACTCAAGTGAAGTCAGGACACCAGTGCTTTTGCACCACTGCAGGAGCCTCGCTGGTTGGGACTTAACAGAGATTGTAGCAGAGCCAGGACATCACCTTAGTTACTGTAGGAGAGGAAAAAAGAGATAGATAGCTTGGAATAGGAGTCAGCTAAGATAGTGCATCTTGGAAGCATGTAAGAAGTATCTTGATGTGGTATGATGAGGGGGTATGGTTTTAAATTGAAAGGGATTGCCCCATCTAAATTGATTTAGATTGGATATTAGGAAGAAATTCTTCATGATGAAGGTGATGAGGCATGGGAACAGGCTGACAGAGAGGTGGTGGCTGCCCCCTCCCTGGAGGTGTTCAAGGTCAGGTTGAATGGGGCCTTGAGCAGCCTGGTCTGGTGAAGGTGTCCCTGCCCATGGCAAAGGGTTGAAGCTTGATGATCTTTAAGGTCCTTTCCAACCCAAACCATTCCACAATTCTATGACTCTATGATTCTATTATCAGAGATTTTATTATTATGTTTTTTAGTGTGGTTGTTACCATGAAGATGTTTTCCACCCCTGAAATAGGCCCAAAGGATATAAGCTTTACATCTTATAAAGTTTCACAGCTATGCAGGCACTGACATTGTTTCCATTTTGAGATTCCTTTGCTAATGCAGAGTATTTATCTTGGTTTTATTTTTAAAAGCCTATTTTCTAATTCTCTGCCTAAAGTAATGGGCATAAAAATACTTGTCATTTTTTCATGGCTGCTGCTAAATTCACTGTATGGGTAGGAGCCAGACTGAGAAATCAAAGCTGTTGGTAATCCCAGCAAAAAGTGGAATTGATATAGATAGCTGTGGCCTAACACCCTTCAAAGGATTCTTTGTGTGCAGCAGTTCTTAGAATTAGATCTAAAATTTGCAGACACCAAATTTTAGTGTGGAATTCGTATCCCCTAACTTTAGACTTCTGTGATGTAACTATCTAAGTCTGATCTAATTATAGCCTCCCTTTATTGATAATGGAAAGAAAAGGCACTTCTAAACCACGTTTTTGCTGAACTATTTTAGAAACCTATCTTTAGATAAGATAAAAACCTTTAGATGTGAAACATCCCTGGAAGTGCCCACTTCTACTCTACCCTCAAAGACAGGAGCTGCCTTAGATGTGGACATATGAACGTGGACACGTAGAATTCAGCACAAATCCCTTTATCCAGGAAATTCCTGCACAAGTTTTGGCTTCAGAACAATAGTAGCTGTTGACTGAAATAAGACCAGCAGCTATAACAGATGCTAGAAAGATTTGCACAATCACAATAATAATTCCAGAGACTTTCTCATTCCTAAGAATCCAGAAACACACAAACTAGCAACAGAAAATATGCACACATAAATATAAGCATAGACATATATGCCTATATGTAAGTATATAGAGACAGACAGATGGGGAGGGAGAGACCATGGTAAAATTATCCCACTAATGGCAACAACTAAATAGGAGTTACAAAAGTCACAGCCCTCTGTATCTGCAGTTCTCTAAGAAATACATATCACTTTTTCCTTCTTGAAGTGAAAGAAATTAGATGCTTCAGAAAAGCATATGGAAAGAGCATTTTTAATTCCTGCATAAGAGTAGTGTAGTATAATTATACAGTTATGATGTGAAGGAAGAGAGCCTTGAAAAGAGAGTCATTAGTTACAGTTTGTAAGGGAAGACAGTCAATACATTTTAGCCTAATTTGTCCAGGGACCAAATTTAAAAATATATATTTAAGTATCAACTGAGGTGCTGAGCATTACAGCACCCAAGTATTTTTGTAAATTGAGCCTAAACAAATTATCTAGAAATTTTCCAATTAATTCATGCACAACAGTGCTCTCAGTACACTGTGTTCTGCAATGGAAACACATACTGTCTCCTTTGAAAAGCACTGAAAAAGAAGAGAAAGGGTATTTAGAGCTGAGGAAGCCTACCACACAAGTAAAATGTCTTCTTTTCAAATTATTAGTGATCAAGGAACATGAAATCAAACCTATTTAAAGCAAACACTACGATTTCAGGACATTTCATTCAGTTGGATTTCACAGACCATCATCAACAATTCAGTGCAACTAAGTGGTAAACACAAGTAGCCAGAACTTCCTCTGTTTCACAGTCTCTACAAATAAGAATTAAAAGAATGGGATGATGGTTTAAAAAGGGATTCTTTTTAATCTTTGAGTATGTGCAAAGTGAATATTCAGCTCCCTTTTTCTAATAAGACAGATGAAATTGTGACAAATAAGCAAGTTTTTAGGGAACAGTACTGAATATTCAAAATGTAATTTGTTTAGAAAACCCAGGCTTGTATCCCAGAGAAAATCTCTTGTGCCCTGGATTTGTTATTACTTAAATTCTTACTCCAAAGAATCACTGAGATACAGCTGCCTCAGGTTAGAACCTTGGGAGATGGAGTTTATAAGCTGCCTAGTCCTTATTTCTGTCTTTTGTGCTAGAAAGAGCCATTTGCCCCTACTAACTGCTTGCAAAAGGGTCAGGAAGAGCCAAGGCTTCCCCAGTTCAACCCTACCTTTCTCAGGTATCAACACACAAACCCATCATTTGCATAACTGGAAATACCAGCCAAGAGAAGGGGCTCTGGATACTAGGAACACTATGTGGGCAGATGCTGCAAGGTTCAGAAGGGGACAAGGGTCCATTGGCTCCATCAGTCATACCTGCACACTACTGATCTATTTAAACCTGTTTGCTAGGATCATGCATTTATCACACAGAGGAAAATGTATTCATCCTTTCAGTGTCATGCAGGTCACACACCATGTCAGCTGCACAAACTGTTTTGTTAGGCACTTGTTCAGTCTTCAGTATCTCAGTACATGTATTATTAGTATGTAATTACTGTTGGTTAAAGACTATCATACAAGCCTTAGAGGGTACAAAGTATCTAAACCTCGTTTTTTAATTAAAAGATTCTTACATGACAATCACTTAATCTGTTCTGAGCTGTCTGAGATAGTATCCAGGTTTACCTAATCTATGTAACTGTCACGGGTTTAATTGACTAATGGTTAATAGGGATTTCTAAACCAGATTAAATCAATAGCATTAAGCAAAAAGACAGATTTCTAATGAGTCTCATTGATTTGGTGGCTGATTTTTAACGATTCCAGAATGAGCAAACAATGTCTTATAGAAGAGAATTACAACATCCCAACAGAGCTTTATTGCCTTGTTTGAGGAGTGCTGTACGTTGCTTTCAGTAAGGAATAATTCATTCCCATAAGTACCTCATTGTTTTAATTCCATCTGTGATAATTAAGGATATCACTAGCCTAGAAATGGTAAAAAGCTCTAGAAAAATAATAGTTAGACTGTTATTTTGTTTATGCAGGACACAATTGATTGTGTCCTGCACATGAGTATTAAGGACCGGGGTGCCTGATGAAGTACACCGTGACTCCTTACTGACCATATTTTCTTACAAAAGAATTTCTGCACAGGAAGCAGAAAAAAATATAGGTGCATACCACTGGAAAGACCATGGGCCAGGCCAACCATGAAGTCAACCTGATTCATCATATACAAAACAACAGTTTCCATATTTTTCTGTCAACTTGCAAATCGAGTTTGAACAAGCAGCTTCACATCTTTGTGAATCAATTCTCTAAGCAACATTCATTCTTATAGTCCATTACTTAAGATATCTCAAGTTCTATTCCCTCTTTAATAATAATTCTATGTTCTTTTTCCCATTCAAAACAGGATTTCATTCCAGGTTTTCCTCACCCTTTGCTGTACAGTTCAAAAGCAATGCTGTATACGGACTTTTTAGATTCTGCTGTATTCAGACTTCTGGGTTTTTATAGAACCTAAAGAATTACAGTGTGTTAAATCAGAAAAAGCCATTGAAAATCTTGCCATATACTGATTTCTTCTCCTATTTGTTGCCATGATCCTCCTCATGAAGTCTTATTTAGTTTCAAAACTTCTATATACACCTATATTCTATTAATCTCTCCAATATTTTCCAGTAAAGTTCTTTAAGCAGAACCTTATTTTTCCCAGATAAAAATGATACATACTTTTTTTTTTTAATGCATGTCTAAACTTTGCAACTATTGATACAAATCAACAAGTAGCTCAAAAACTAAATACAACTTAGTCTCCCTGATCCAGCTTTTCATATGACCTTGTGAGTAGATCTGCCATTTTCCCGCTCATTATTTGGGGAAGAAAGAGAAGAAACAATAATTTCAAAATGCTGACATTTGAAAAGTGTTGACCAAATTCAACTTGAAAATATTTGACCCTAAGGCTTTAACAGCCACTGGCATAAAAACCAGGGAAGTGCTGCATTTGATAAATTGCTCTTGTATCTGGGGTGAAACATAAAAAGATCTACAGCCACTGAGGTTACAAGATACGTGGTAAAAAGGCAAGGTCAACCTTCCTGTCAGATTCCAGCACAAGCAGTTGCACTCTGAGTTTTTAAATGTCCCACTGCTATTTCAAGTGCCTATTGCATTTTTCAGTCCCTTTTTTTTGGAGTACTGCTGTACACTACTAAAGAATTACCACCTTAGTAACAGTACGTAAGGTATGGATTGAAATGATCCCTACACCTTGCAGTGAAAACCACTACCATGGACTTCTCTGAGTAGTTTCTAAATACCAATACAGCTTGACCTGGGTCAAGTGTAAACATTGGCTAAGCCAGAATATTATTTTAGGAATTCAATAAAATACTTTAAAAGTCCTCTCAGGTCACACCATGAGTTGTTACTGCAAACACATCTGTCATCTCCAAAGAGCTCCTGAATCAAAAAAGAGCGAAAGAAATGACAAAAATAGAAATAACAAAAATTGGGAAGCATAAATACATCCACTGGCAAATGGATCACTAAACAAACCACTGTCAACCTCAGAATGAGTGTGATCAATGACAAACCTGTTTGCCCAGAACACTCAAAGCATCTCAGAAGACAGTCCTGTTCTGCTCCATTTACACTCACCTGCCTGCCCTTCAACAAACCTTGCATTTCCCTGGTTTAATTATTCCATATAATACAGTGCTTTTCCTGGAAAGTGTAGATGGGACATGATTAGACATGTTTTTTTTTGATCCCAGAGTCTAATGTTTACCAGTCATAAATTCAAAGAGTTGTTAAGATAATATATGTCCTTTCTACCCTTAATTCTCTCATTTCTCTACTATGTCTTGCTATAACAAACAACAATTACCATGTTTTACTTTTATCTGATTTTATGATAAAAGAAGATATATTGTACCATTTTTCATGGTATGGGAAAAGATCTTTAGGATGTTCACTTTTTCTGAGACTAATTCCCACAATTTATCTCAGTGACGTATATGTTTAATTAGATGCCTATTAATTTTTAATGCCTGCAATGAATCATAGACCTAATCTGGAGGAAACCAGAAATGCATAGAATTAAAATATATTTGAGTTAGAGTTGATATTGTTCATAACTCTCAGTAACACACCAAGATGCATGTTTTAATACAAACAATAAGGTTGCCTGAATATCCACATTAGGAAATATCCTTCTAATGGTATTTGCCACTCCAAACCCCTGTAAAATAAGTATTTCCTGTGATTTTGACTTTTGGTCCTTTTCTGGTTTGTACAATTCTGTGCCATTGTCTTGGAGACCCAGAGGTTAGCAGAAGCCTCACCAGGGAGAGTATCAGAGTGACTGTATGAGATGCCTGCAGCAGGATTTGAAGGGTTGGGGGTGAGATACAAACTTAAACCACTGAACATGCACTGAAATGCTTTGCTCAAGAAGATTTTTGGCAGGTGGGGAGGATAGGGGAAGGAGGCATGATGAGATCCTTGGGAGAGTGAACTATAAACTTGCTCATTTCCAAAAAAGTAGTTGTGAATGCAGAACCCACATGTCAATGACATACAAATGTGAGAGAATCCCTTTCCCTATAGATGTCCACTCTCTCAGCCTGTGTCCAAGCTCCAGCCTCACCTTCCCAAAACATCTTTGTGTGGTCTACATGTCTCTCATGAGGTTGTGAGAATATAATATCAACATTTGAAATTTCCAGAGCTTTTAATCACTCCCAGACACCATTTCTCCATCCTCTTACATTGGTTAGACCTCCATTAAAGACCTCCATTGATCACCTAGTATCCATTTTTGGACTGAGCGTGAAGTCCAGCTTCTAAATGGAAATTACTACCTGGAAGTACAAAAATTCTGCACACATGAATAAACACCACAGCTTCAAGAGATGGAGCTAAATTTCCTCTATCACATTAGCTCATTTTCCTTGATGATTTCAAGAGCCAGTGTAGTTAAATCAGCTGCAATTTGGAAGCATATTGGATACATTCTGCTCTTTCACTGACTCCATAAGAGCCCAAAGCTGGTGTGCATCTCAGCTGCTGCATTCAGAAAACAGGGAATGCTCTTTGAATCTCAGAGCATGCCACGATTTCAAACTCTAACAATGATTTCTGGTTTTCCCCACTGATACATACCTAATCCTATGACTGATGTTTAGTGAGTGGACAGCAAAATCACTATCTCCCTAGGAGCATTTGCAATCACTCTTAACAACTATTAAGATTTTAATGAGCTTACGGTTTCATTAATTTTCAAACAGTGGCTGGGCCATCACAGGAAATTAATCATCACTTTCCAATAAACTTGAAAATACTTTTTTGAATGTGGTTTTTTTCATGGCAGTGTTCTGCAGCGTTGAAGATCTTTTTGACAATGTAATCTGCAGCAGAAAATAGATATTGATTTATATTAGTATTTTTTTCTTAAATTTCTTCCTGACTTTTGTAATTATACAGAAGTGAGAAGTAGCTGAGCCATTTGCTGTTTAATCCAGCCTCAATGCTGCACTGAACATACAGGAGATACTGATATTGTTCCATGCAAGTTCAACACTGAACCTCTGGCAAAGCAACATCAGAACTGCCAAGAAGGGGAGCATCTCCCTTCTGCAGGCTTCATGGGGCCTGCTAATAGCAAACAGGTTCCCAAAGCTTCAGTTTGGATATCTCTTTGTTTCACTCTGCTTATTCCATTTTACCTGTTTAATTTATTTATGATGACTTTTACATAGACAAGAATGGCAAAATCCCCAGAAAGCCTTTCTTGGAAGAGTGTGCCAGTAGCTAAGCAAATAAATGCTTCAAATAAAACCCACTTGAAAATTGTGGTCAATAACAGCTGCGTGTTTCACTGTGAGCCAACTCAAACAGCACATCCTAACTAGTTTGATGAAAAAGTTTTCACTGAAACTGACTTTAGTGGAAAATCTGGTTTTTAAGTGATTTTTTTTTCATGACTGGTGGTTGCTTTTCCTCAAATAAGTTCACATTATAACAAAGGAAATATTGACTGCAGATTGACTATTTTAAGCTCCCAGCCTTTCCTATTTCTCCCCTTTGGATTCCCCACTCCTGCCAAACAAGCAAGTTAAGCATCTCTAGATGTGCTATAAGGGAATTGAGTTAAGATGTCTTCATCCTCATGAAGTTCCATGTCTAGTTCTCATCTTCACTGGTGATTACAAGACACTGACTACCCCATCATCGACTAAGCAGGAAGCATCATCAGTCTGACACATCTCAGAGAGACCTGAATCGATACTTTATGATTTCAACTCATAGTTTTGAGGTGGCAGTTTTCTTTTTTTCAATGTTATTATCCTAAAATTGAAATTTTCTACAGAATTACAGTATTTTTTCAGATTTGCTTTAATAATAAAACACTCATATTACAGGCCAGGAAAGCAAAGCTCTTGATACTGTACATTAAAAAATAATGTCATACATCTGACTACTTTGGCAATGGGCTTAACACACCAGCTGCTTGTCTCTCCCCCTGCACATAGAGCTAAGCACATTTTTTTTTCCTGCTAAAGGGAAGAGAACTAAGTTTAGCTCTACTAATTGCATTTTAGGCACAGGAATATGGTCATTCACCCCACTTAAAAGGTTTCAAAATCTTTTCCTTCATCATTGCACTCATTCTCCTTACAGAAAGAGGGAAAGTGTAAAATACTTTTTTCTTATTTCAGCTCACTCCAAGAAGCAAGAACTAGGTACTATCACTTAGGGTTGATGATTAGATTTAATTACTCTTGTAGAAAACAGAGCCTCCATACCAGGTTTTCAGCAAGGGAAGCTCTTCCTTTAGCTTCTTCATTATAACCCTAACAGTTTAATTAAGTGTGAGAAGGTTCATTTCTGCTATGGCTCCTATTACTTTTTATCAGATTGTGGGATGAAGGTGCTTTTTTTTTCCC
This sequence comes from Heliornis fulica, assembly GCA_013399135.1. Lineage (NCBI taxonomy): Eukaryota > Metazoa > Chordata > Aves > Gruiformes > Heliornithidae > Heliornis > Heliornis fulica. The sequence continues at coordinate 119,215 of VXBZ01001059.1, read as the reverse complement.
CATTTTTATAAGTGATTGCAGCTCTTTATTTGATTTCCATTCATATTGTGTACTAGAAATATGAGCTGATTGCATTTTCAGTTAAATCCAATTAAACTAGGTTTACACTTAATAGTTATTTTCTGTCCTTCCAGTGTCCAGGTGATGAGCTCATAACACATTTATAAATGCTCTTAATGCTTACATTGTCCATTCAATACTGGAATTTCAATGGAGAAAAGACAAAAGTATTCCTTCTTCATGTGTTTGTTAAAAGGGTCTGTACACGGAAACAGATCCTGTACACATGCAGTGGAGCTCTAACCTCACCACCACGAGCCAGTCCTGAAAAACAAAGGTGTCTTACTCTGTAATTTGGGTAATATGTTTTGGAAACTTGAACTGTAAAATTTTAGAGAAAAATGAATGCCCTTTCCCCCCTTTGTAGAACTGAGAGTAAGACGTGACAGGTGGTGTGGTTCAGCAGCTGGGCACAGTGCAGGCTCACTCGCACCACTCCAGGTGGGATGGGGAGGAGAATGGACAGGCAAAGACACACCTCCTGGGTTGGGATGGGGACAGTTTACTGGGACAGGACAGGGAGGGGGAATAGCAACAGGACTTACAGCAGAATACACAGAACTGGTGATACATAATGCAGTTTCTCACCAAACCATACAACCCAGCCCCTACGCTCAAACCTGACACAAATCCAGACATTCCCTGGGTTGCCACTGCCCCTCTCTCACTAGCCCCTTTTTATATTCTCCTATGGCAGAGAATACCCCTTTGGTCAGTTTGGGTCACTTGCTGGGCTGTGTCCCATCCCAGCTCTGGGTGAAAATTAACCCTGTCCTAGACAAACTCAGGACATGAGGGAATTCAGTGGGGGAAAAAAATCAAACTCTGAACAGACTACAGGTTTTGCTCTAATGTTTTTTACAGGATCTATGAAGTAAACTGATGAGGACAATATTTCTCCTCCTACATGGAAGAAAGAATGCCAGAAGTACAATAATAATGTGAAACAGCTTGGCAGAATGGTTGGCATTTCAGGAGTACTTGTGGGGGAGAAGATTTCGATAGCCAGATAACAGAAAATAAAGAGGCTTTCCAGCTAATTAATGTATGGTCAAACTGATAACAAAATCCAAACAGTTTATGTACTTTGTGCATGTTATGTTTGAAGTACATGATAGTTTCATACCATTGAAGAAACTGCAACTCCTAGTCTTTTAATAAGACTTTATCATTCAGAAAATGGACATTTATATTGATTTAAAAATCAATATAAATGTCTATTTTACAAATTAGTGGGGACAGAGATTAAGTCAGAACTGAGTCTTAACACACAGCCAATGAAAATAGATTAATTTTTCAGACCACCATCTATACAGTATACACAAACAATATGAATTTCAGAATTTTCTCAAAGTGCTTATAAGGATAAGCTTCCTCTTATCCTCCTACTCACTGTTAGAAGCAAATCTCTTATTACTTCTTCAAAACCTAAGTAGCAATTTTTTTTTCTCTTTCTAAGTCTATTAACTAATTCTCCTTCTCCTCCATCCCTGCCATTCAGTGCCAGTTGCTCTCTTCTCATCTCATTCATCAAATCAAAGTTCAGCTCATATCAACCACAGCTTTACTATTGACTTCATCATAGCCAGGATTTCAGTCTCAAGGAATATTAGGAATGTGGATTCTAACTGATGTCACTTTGCCCATTTTCCAGAACATATTCCAGCACTACAGTAGACTGACTTTAATTCTACCTAGAAGACTAAAAATCTCACCACTGTGGTATAACTAGCCTACACTTAGCTGCTGCATTAATAGGGTTGGTTTTTTTTCATATGAAGAGGATGGCAAAGGAAGGGAAATTCTTACCAACTTACCACCTGTATATCAATAAATTAAATTTTCATAAGGTAACTCCATTAAATCTGGCATAGTGGCAGAGAAATTGTATTCTGCAACATATACATTATGATACCAAATACTGAGCCGAAGAATAGAAACTTTAACCCAAAAGAGACAAGAAAGACATGTTAAATTTAAATTAGGATTACATAGAGGACTGTGATCACACAGTATTGGACTTAACTGGAAGGGATCAAGGTACTTTAGGAGCATTTAATAAAATCCAAGAAAAAAATAGGTCTCTGAGGTGTGGAGAGAAGAAAGGATTATAATGATACGGACACAGAAGGCAGATTTACTACCAAATTACATAAGTAATAAGCCTATTCCTATTAAAAGTCACAAAATTTTACTTTTGCTGCCCTGAAGGACAATACTATTGGATATATTTGGAAGAACAAAACTTCCTAATTTTATAACTACAATTACACTAAATGCAGTTGAACAACATAATCACAGACTAGTTTGGGTTGGAAGGGACCTCAAAAATCATCTCATTTCCAACCCTCTGCCATGGACAGAGACACCCACCACTAGAACAGGGTGCCCAAAGCTGCATCCAACCCGGCCTTGACCACTGCCAGGGATCCAGGGGCAGCCACAGCTTCTCTGAGCAACTGGTTCCCCTCACGGGGAAGAATGTCCTCCTAACATCTAATCTAAATCTACCCCTCTTTCAGTTTAAAACCATTACCCCTTATCCTATCACTACACTCCCTAATAAAGAGTCCCACTCCATCCTTCATGAAGCCTCTTTAGGTGCTGAAAGGCTGCTATGAGTTCCAACTCTTAGCCTGTCTTCATAGAGAGATGCTCGAGTCTCATCTGCATGGATGAGACTTGGATCATCTTCATGGCCTTCCTCTGCACTCCCTCCAGCAGGTCCATGTCTTTCTTGCACTGCAGACCCCAGAGGTGGACTCAGTAGCCCATGCACAAAGAATGTTAATCAAATCCATCCCTATAATGTCTCGTTCATCAGTTGCAATTGCAAATGGTGAGGGCTGGAGGACTTGCATTCCGATGGAGGGCAGGAAAGATGCCCAACATATTCCCTTGAAACCTAGAAAATAATAATACACTGACTTTGTAAACTACTGTCTCCCAAACCCTCTCAACTTAATTCTAAATAAAACACCAGATATTTGAGTTTACACCATTTTTTAAAAGAGAAACAATTAAAGCATTTTCTGGTGGAAGTCAACTACACTCAGAAAGATGTATGAGTATGACACAAAGGCATGGTCAGAGTGACTAAACATTCCTGAACCCCAGGACTCTTAACATTTACTGCATCTGTGATAGCAGCAGGCTACCTCCTGAACAGAGTTCAGATGGCAACATATTGGTTATAAAAAGCTTTGCTTTGTGATGAAAGATGACTAAGTATTACATAGGGTCCAACTCTTGCTCCAAACCTGTTGCTTCCTTCCTCTCAATTTATGGATATGAGTAAGATACTTCTCAAATTTTTATGAAGATTTAGTTTTACAATGATTTGCAGATCACAGATGAACATAACCAGAACTGTGCTCCATTAAACTCACTAAATACCAATATAAATAACACTTTAACATAGAAAAATGTCATAACCTTCTGCATGCACTACAGGGTGTCCAGAAACAGAGAAAGGGAAAAGAAAAAAAAAAAAGAAAGGAAAAAAAAAAGACCACTCCATTTTCAGTTGTCTAACTGTAGGTGTGTCTTTTCCTAATGCTTTTGGTATGTGGTTTTGGTAGCATGGAGGGGGCTAGGGGGTGGCTCCTGCCATGTTGAGTCTGATTGCTCATATTTGCAACTGATGTCTCTCTGTCCTTGTCTCAATTCTTTATATATTCTCTCCCCTGTCCAGCTGAGTGATGAAGGGGTTTTGGTGGGTATCTGGCCTCTGGCCAGGGTCAACCAACCACAGGAAACCAGTTTGTTATCAATGCTGAGAGGTTTGTTGGGTTTTTGGTTATTTTTTTTTTTGCAAAAGTTAAGTTGCTAGTTAAGATTTCCTCCTATAAAAGTGACAAAAAGTAGGTAAGTATTGATTCCTGGAGTCCTCTTTATCCCCTGGACAAATTTTCAATTNAAAAAAAAAAGAAAGGAAAAAAAAAAGACCACTCCATTTTCAGTTGTCTAACTGTAGGTGTGTCTTTTCCTAATGCTTTTGGTATGTGGTTTTGGTAGCATGGAGTGGGCTACAGGGGTGGCTTCTGTGAGAAGCAGATGCATTTTATTCCATATTGAGTCTGTTTTGCCCATGATTGTAATTGCTGACTGATGTCTCTCTGTCCTTGTCTCAATTCTTTATATATTCTCTCCTCTGAACAGCTGAGTGATGAAGGGGTTTTGGTGGGTATCTGGCCTCTGGCCAGGGTCAACCAACCACAGGAAACCAGTTTGTTATCAATGCTGAGAGGTTTGTTGGGTTTTTGTTTTGGTTTTTTTTTTGCAAAAGTTAAGTTGCTAGTTAAGATTTCCTCCTATAAAAGTGACAAAAAGTAGGTAAGTATTGATTCCTGGAGTCCTCTTTATCCCCTGGACAAATTTTCAATTATTAAAAAGACAGTAATACTGAAAATTCCTGATTAAGTAGAGATTTGAGCCCAGGTAGAAACAATTTGAGTGAAATGTAGTCTAATAGAAGACATAAAACCAAAACATTATTTGTTTCACTATGAAATAAGCTGAGACAAAGATATTTTAAAAAATATCTGGTGATATTTTTATAAAAGTTAATAAGATGCATAAAATCAGTCTGCTATTGGCTGAGGATTTGACCTGTAAGATTCAGATGGAAAAATAAAATACCACTGAATCTGTTGCTCAAATACTTAGCAAACTGGATGCAAATCTTAAAAAAAAGAAATAAAGAACCCAAATTAAGCACAAACTTTCCTGCAACAAGCCTTCTAATAACAAATGTTCAGTTAGTTCAGCTAACAGGAATTAAACTGGTATTTATAGCATGGATATGAAGTACCAGATTACTGACAAGGTGTGTTTAGAATTATTATTAGTATAATTAAAGGGGTTTAATTTCTCTAAATGGACAGAAATTTAGACATTTCTCTAATGTGAAATACACATTCATCTGTGTATAACACACTTGTAGTACCACTGTGAGTAACCCTGATGATATGAAAGGAAAAAGGAAGTCAGAACATCCCTATTACAACATTTTCTTGCATTTTACTTCCAGGCTAAGGTCCCTCCATACAAAATCAAGTCTGTGTTTGACAGCCATCAAGAATGTCTCTAGGAAGTTAAACAGAAAATATGACAGATGGAAGCTGGTATTTATTTGAGCAAAAATAGGGGTCACGAGTGGGGAATCTCCACTTGCTCCCTAACCAAACTCTCTAACTAAAAGGCATTCTTGAATTTCTAGCATGGGCCTAGATTGTTTCCTTAAATAAAAAGAGGAACTGCACTACTCACATGTCTTGAAAATATCAGCAGCCTTTCCCACCAGTGAAGGTCACTTAAAACCATGACATCAACTGAGCTACAACCAACTACTTTCTCCAGAGCTGGACCACTGGCTGCCTGCTTTGGTATGCATAAAGGAACTGGAGTAGTGTATCTGTTGGGTGTGTTTTTAATTTGTTCCTGCTTGTCTAATTAGCAGATCATTTTTTTAAACATGGGTTGAAACAAGAGAAAGTTGGCTTACTGCAGAGTGCTACAGAGACAATCAACATTATCTTGGAGACAGCAGCCTGCCTGTGGATTTTTATATCCTCTTTGCTCCAGCCTTAGAGGTGCTGTAATTTCTCTGTATTCTTGGCAGTAACCTTAACTGTAAGATAAGAGTAAGTGAAAGTAATTGTAAGAGAGTTATAGCTGCTGATTTAAAAATGTGGTGTGTAGAAATAAAGCAATGCATGGCTTGCCTTGTTTTAAGATGAGTACTTTGGATAATCAATAGTCAAGACTCCTTCATCAGCTTGTATTTTATATAATCCAGACATGATTTCACTATAACCTAGTGTCAGTTTTGTTAGCAGGATTTATTTTCTTTCTCCAAATTGTGCAGATTTCACCCTGGAATGTAAAAACTTTGTTTGGAAACCATACCAAACTGTCAGTCATAGCAAAGTTTCTCTTTAAGGGATGCATATGTCTGGAATCTGATTTAATTAACATAGCATATATCTGATTATATTAAATCATGAATGATTAAAACCAAACATCAAACACATTTTTATTAACTTTGTCTGTTTACATTACATCAGAAGTACTGCTATGCTGCAGTCTCAGTGGACTCTCAAAAGCAGCAGTGGATGGCTGCCCATCATCTCCCCACTTCCAGCCGGGCCACGCAAGGCCCTGTAGCAAATAAGATTTTCATCAAAGGGAAGGGCTTGGTTCTGTCCATGGAATAACAAAATTGCTCCAGTTGGAACAAACCTATCCTGCCCAGATTAGAGTGAATGCTTAAACACAGGCAAGCCCTTGCTCATGCACATTTCCCCCAGTGTGATTGAAATGCTGGTGACCGGGTTGTGATCCAATATCAATCCCTTCCTGTAGGTCCAGAGCTATAATCAATAAAAATAACAATAATTTAAAAAAAAATCAGGCCATCCCAGTACCAAATAGTGGTTTACCCTACAACCTCACCTGATGCTCAGGTACAATGTCACTCATACATAATGTTTTGACTCTGCTCACTGTCAGCTCTCAAAAAAGCTTGACTCAGACACCTTACACCACAAACACTTTCAACCTTTGTGAATACAAAACAAGAATTGTTTTTAAACAAAGCATGGATATATGAGGGCATTTCATTTTAGGAGATATTTAGGTAGTTCAGAAGCAAAAAATATGCAGTGGGAAATATGAAGGACATTTTCTCTCTCTGTACATGGGTGGGTGCTGGCATAGCAAAGGAAAGCAAAACACATTGCTGGGCAGAACAGTGCTATAAGATTTTTTAATTTATACTAAAAGACAAAAGACAAAAGGCAAAAGTGATTGAAAGTAGGAGATAACAAATTTTGTGAGAAGCAATTAATTAAAATGAAAAAGCATGTATGCTAGCTAACCATCTGCCATCAAGGGAACAAATTTACCTGGTATTAATTTTGGAGATAAACAGAGCTGAAAAACCAGATTGCACTTTGAGAACAAAATTATTCACGTGCAAAAGGAAGGAGTATGGAGCATCTAATTGAACATCCTTCACATAGCTCCACTCTCTGGAAATGCAACAGGCCACAGTTTGATAGGAATAGGGGTTTTGTGCACACAGTGTAGAGCTATTTAATATTTTAAGACTATCGGCTCCTTGGGACACCTTGTTTTGACCCAACTTTGGCCAGCACCCAGTACAACCTCCTAGAGCAGATTGTCCCATGAAACTATACAAACAGAGTGAGAAATCTTGAATATTCTGGAATGGAGGGAGAGGTAGTTTATGCTGTAACTATAAACGATAAACTTGACTAATTTTAACATAACTGTTATGGCTTAAGACTTGCTGGGGAATTTAAGATAATGAAGTGCAGATGACAAAGTTCACAGACATGCAAGACTCCCCAAGTTGCATTAGACTATAAAACAATAAACATGCTGTGGATACTTGTCACAAGGTAGGAAATGCAGCAGTAGAAATATGGGATGGCCAGCAGATAAAGATCTTCATCTCTACTTATACAGTCTGTATTTAAAAAACCCTCAAATTCATCCAGCCTAACTAGAAGCCAGGACCCACCATACACAGCAAGCAAGTTTATCTGATGTATTTGCAATCAAGCTCAATAATACCTGAAATCTATACCTGAAATCTACCTGAAAACTATATGTTAATGATATCTTAAAATCATAGCATCAGACACTGAGGAGAGGCACGCTGCCGTTTGATAGCTTGGAGAAGTACCAGCTCTCACGCTTCTGCTGATTCATGTGATCCTCCAAGTGCCTCTCTGAGAGAAACAAAACCATTACAGAGCTATCCATACACTTCTCCATTTGCTTTTAGGATAATATTTAAAGGAAAGACAGGGTGGGAGGAGAAAATAAAGTATCAGGAGACCTGCTGAGAAGAGAGCAGGTAAAGCTGCTTCTGCCAATAACTGGCATATAATTTACTATCCATGAATATGCAGAGGAGCTGTATAGAACAAAGAAAGTACCCAGAAAGCTGTAATTCTGTCTGCATTCTTGTGCTGTAGGTTTTAAGATCCCTTGTTCACTTTTAACAAGGAAGTGGCCTGGCTCTCAGACACATTTAAATTCAAAGGAGCACTCAGTCAAGGTACAATGTCTTAGACCAGACAAGTGAGTTTGCTCTGTGAATCCAGTTTTGGGTGCCTGTCTTTATTTTGCTTCATGGTCTGGTTTGTTGTTTTGGTTGTTGGGGCTTTTTTCCTAATGTCTTGAACTGAATTATGAAAAACAACATTTAAATGTTAACACGGCAGAGTGCACCGTGAGTAATTTTAGAGGCCATTTTATATTCTTTAGATACTTATATAATACAAGCTTATAGTCCTGGAGTTTGTTCTATTTCTTCAGTGAGAGAAATTCAGCTGTTGTCCAGAAGCAAAGGTATTTTTTTCTCAGTCTGCATATTTTTTTATTAAGCATAAAGATTTTTTCTTCAGCAGCAATAAAAACATTATAAGGTTATTTTTAGTTCAAATGAAGTATATTTTGACCAACATGTTGCAAGTTCTTTGAATTAAGTTTTTCTTTTTTCTACCACCACTCCTTTCTCCACTATGTTTTTTCTTTCACTAGAGCAAAACCTGAAAACTGGACATTAATTAATAATAGGCTAGATACAATGCTAAGAAAGAGGAAATACCACTTTCATCCCTATCAAAAACTGCCACAAAATCTGTTTATTTAATTCTTCAACATTTATCTAAGTAGATTACAGCACCAATGGTCCAGAAACAGAAAATAGGGATACCTGGTAAAATTACTTGCACAGCTGAGATTAAAATTCATCTTAGTCTCCTGAAAATTCTGTTAATGAGGGTAGGAAATGCTACAGCAGCAGTCTATACAAGGAAAAAAAAGAAGTGAAAACACAGAAAGTTGGGATAGCTGTGATCTGATGCTTCTGAGTACCAGTGTGAACCAGCTGAAAGTGGTGGTTGTAACCTGCATGTGACAGAACAGTGAAATACACAACACACATCACCAAAATAAACAGTATCCTCTTTGGAGATAGATGTATTAAATACACACACAGAAGAAAGTCAAGAGACTTTTAGAGAAGCTTTTTCAATTTGACAATGCTAAAGAATTGCTTATTTTATTACTGAGTACAATTTTCAGCTCTAATATATTATGCATGATGCTTTGCATAGGCATAGCAAACTATTTTACAAGGGACCTGAATCAGCAAAAAAATCCTGCCAATTTCTCAGCACTTCATTGAGACAGAATCACTCTGTCAAATTTGGTTCTCATTTGTGACAATATAAATACAGAGGTAAATCTGCTTTGGAAGAGGTGGTGGCAGGTCTTAAGCTTTACTTAGGAAGGCTCCTTGCAAATTACTCTAAATTCATTGCATAAATAATATGTTCCTCATTTCTTGTTCAGTATATTAATAGAAGAGGATTTCCTGAGTGGTAAACAAAGTACTGTCATAGGAACCATACAACTACACCACACTCTGGTAACTAAGGATAGAATTGCTACTGTGAGACATCTTAATGCATTACAATTTTGTTTCTGACATGAGAAGATAACACTTTATTGGCACAGAACATAAATGAAACAACTTTCTTTTTTTTTTTCAGCTTCTACATACTGACCTGTGCTTCAGTCATACGAAAAAAATGCAGCATATGAAGGGGACTGGTGGGTTGGGATGGCCTGAAGGTCTGGTTGGTGGGTAAGCAAACTGCATTCTCTATCACTCAGTTTGTATATTCTTTTATAAGGACTGTTGTTTTGCTCTCCCTCTGCTGTCCCAGGAAACCATCTTTATCCCAACCTGTGAGTTTTGCCTTTTTCTTCCAATTCTCCTTCCCACTCCATTGGGGGTGGGAGGGAGTGGATGAGTGGTACTCAGTTGCTGGTGGAGCTAAACCACGACAGTAAAGATACTGATTTTTCAGATAACTGATTTAAAGACAAGACTAATTTATATTTCTCAGTTATACAGGTCAATTTAAACTATATAATAGCTGCCATTATAACAAATCCAACAGTTACACTAATTTATGCTATTACTACCTTTATTATTGCATCCTTTTATTCTTCTGGGCTCTTTCAAACCAATATGCACCAATACCCTTGGAGATCATTAACTCATATCATAGTTCCTCAAGCTCTAACTGAAAGTCCACTTAATTAAAAAGAAATTGTAAACTTTGTTGACAGCCGCCTAAACATGAGCCAGCAGTGTGCCCAGGTGGCCAAGAGGGCCAATGGCATCCTGGCTTGGATCAGGAACGGTGTGGCCAGCAGGAGCAGGGAGGTGATAATCCCCCTGTATTCTGCACTGGTGAGGCCTCACCTCGAGTACTGGGTCCAGTTTTGGGCCCCTCACTTCAAGAAGGACGTTGAGGTGCTGGAGCGTGTCCAGAGAAGGGCAACGAGGATGGTGAAGGGTCTGGAGAACAGGCCCTACGAGGAGGCTGAGGGAGCTGGGGAAGGGTCTGGAGAACAGGCCCTACGAGGAGGCTGAGGGAGCTGGGGAAGGGTCTGGAGAACAGGCCCTACGAGGAGGCTGAGGGAGCTGGGGGTGTTTAGTTTGGAGAAGAGGAGGCTGAGGAGAGACCTTATTGCTCCCTACACCTCCCTGAAAGGAGGTTGCAGTGAGGTGGGGGTTGGTCTCTTCTCCCCAGTAACAGGTGACAGAACTCGAGGTAATGGCCTCAAGCTGCGCCAGGGAAAATTGAGGTTGGATCTTAGGAAGAACTTCTGTCCTGAGAGAGTCCTCAAGCATTGGGACAGGCTGCCCAGGGAGGGGGTTGAGTCCCCATCCCTGGAGGGGTTTAACAGACGGGTGGATGCGGTGCTTGAGGACATGGTCTAAGGGTAGACTTGGTGGCGGTAGGTTAATGGTTGGACTGGATGATCTTAGGGGTCATTTCCAGCCTTAAAATTCTATGATTCTGTGACTCTGTGAAATGAATAAACACATAGATGAAACCTGGCGAATACCCTCTGTTGATTTTTGTTCAGCAGTTCACACCTCTATTGTTAATATGAAAAATACTTGAACTAAAAATTTCCATAATGAGAAAATCAGTACTCACAATCATTGAATTTAAAACTTACAAATGAGCTGGTACAGCCAGCAGGTAGCTGACTGAAGCCACTCTGTGGTCAGTCTTCTGTTGCCTCCTGTCCCAGCAGTGGCCCATTGGCCATGGGCTGAATAACACCACCGCAGAAATCACATGAACTTCAAGTAGCCAAGCAATTGATCTTTCACACATGCAAACACCCACTCACTGTCTGTCTCTACTTTTTTCCTTGAAAATTAAATGCCAACAAGATATTATTTTTAGCTCTCAGTTTCTATGTTAATGGCAGAATTGTACTACTGGATGATCTCAACATTTCCTGTGGGACACACATGGCTTTGATAAACATGCACCGTGCCAGAATCTTTCAGTCCTTGAATACCATTCATTACACAACCACCCCATTTGCTTCAGTGGAGCTACTGCTGGAGATTTCCAGTTGGAAGCACTGGAATCTAGCCCTTTTGAGACAGGTGAGACTTGATTTTGCATTACAAAGTACTTTTCAGTCTTAATTTCATGAAAAGGAGAAACTTCTGTTCCTTTCAGTGAATTAAGAGCTGTAGAACTGGATCACAGATTTCTCTGGATGACTTGCAAGAAGCTAGCAATATGAATTAAAACTTTACATTGCTTATGTAAGAAGTCATTCATTCATAAATAACACCTGCTACTATCCACACTTCATTAGTCCAAGCCCACACTGAAAGCATGATGTTCATTGAAACACAGTTCTTTGAACTGAAAAAAAGAAAACTCTTTTTTTTTCTATGAGCTCCTATTTTTAAGCAAACAACCTGCTGCTAACATGTGGTTTTAAAAAAAAATAATCTAGGTTTTGAAATATGAAGTTCTTTTAAAATGTCATCAGCTTTCCCTGTCCAACTGAACCCAGAAGCTATTCTCCTCCATAAGAAGTCAAAAAAAAAGATCAAGTGTCTTTGAAGATTCTGAAGGCAAGATCAAACACATCTGGTATTAAGTCACTTCTCAAGTGCAGCACTACTTAACATAATCAAGTGTGTTTTTTATTCTCAGTGCTTGCCTCTGCATGACTGCAGGACCCCTAGCATTGCTTTTAAATCCACTGGAACTTTGCAATTATTCTTACAGGGCTCGACCTCGAGAAGTGCCAAACATCTTTAACTCATCACAGCTCCCAAGGTTACAATGCTGTAATTCCATCATGCAAAAATCAGGACTTCAGTGCACAAATATCACATGACAAGTTATTTCTGGTTTTCTTCTTATTTTCAAGACAGAGAACAGTCCTCACCCTCATCCTATATAAAGACTCCAACCTTCCAAAGACATACTCTGCTCTTTATGCTTTGCTTCACACCTCTAATCCTTTCCCATGCTGATCAACGAGCAGGTATTTACCACAGGAGAAGGCACCAAGAAGTCTGATTCCAGTGTGCAACAGGGCTAAATATTGATGGAAAAGCTCAGCATGTGCATACACCCCTGCATCAGGCCTGTGCACATCTGGGCAAAACATTCTTGACAAAATTACTGCAGACTGTACAGCAGTGACTTATCTTTTTGTGGTTTGCATAGCAAGGGATGAACCCACAGAGTAGAGATCCTTGTGCTTCTTATACCTGTTTTGAGTTTAACCTTGCTGGCTAAGGTGGGATTCATTCTACTTACTGTATTACAGATTCTGAAGTAAAGACAGATCCCAAAAGGCTCTGATCAATGTATACCTCATGTCATGTACAGCCCTCTAATATTGTTTCCTGTAAGCGACATACACAGAAAAATATTTTCTAGAGCATAATAATACACTTCAAAGCACATATTAGACAAAACTGAGTAACTCTGGGATATTTCCATTTTAAAAGTATGACATATGAACAAAATATCTCAGGCTGCCTAATTATTTTTTCCTCCTTATTTTGTTATATTTTCCAGATCACAGCTAATTGGAAAAAAAAAAAAAAAGTGGTGTAATAATTTCTGCTCAAATTCATATTGATTATCCATAATATTAAGGTTCATTTATTGTAATATTATTTCTAGTAAGAGTGCCATAATTGGTAGGCATTGTTACTCTTCTGTGTACACCTTAGCTATTTAAAATTAGATGAGCTGGTAACTTTTGTAACTACTTTTTCTGCATTCCTTCCTTTTGGTCTCACCTACTCAAATACATATTTCAATTTCACAATGACCACCTCTCAGCCCAATACCTATTAATTTCATAAAAGCACTCAGTAAAACAGTTGAATGTTATGCTAAGCCACCCAAGGTAGTTTAATAGGGCCACCCTGCTAATGTGACCATTATCGAATGCAAATCTACTCATTTGAATCACAAAGTGAAACTTTCCAGGGTGCTGCACTGTGCACACTGGACTATAAAGAAGTTTTATGATACAAACAATTAATCTAAGGCTGTCTGGCCTTATAAGTAACTCACACTTTTCAGACATTATTTGGCACACTGTTGTTTTGGCTTGGTTTGGGGTTTTTTTTCTCTTAATGTCTGCTTTTCTTATAGTAAATGCTAACCCTTGTAATAATAGATATCTTGCATTGGATGCAGCCTGTATGTAGTCAACAAAACTGTATCATTTAAGATATATTTTCTTAACAAGAAAGATTAATTTAATATTATATGTTGTTTGTTAATTTTAAAATAGAAAAGGCTGTGAACATGCATCAATGTGGTCATGTGCAGCACCAGAGAACTGCTGGGTACTGACAAGGAATGTGGAATCAGATGTCTGTCTGTCATCTTCCAAACCCCACAGCTTTTCTTCTCAGGATGGGATCCCCACCCAAGCCTATTATGCCCTTACCTACAACATGACAACATGCTTAATTTTCCTTGCATCTCTAGAAGAGCTATTCACCACCTCTTGTCACAAGTACATGAATCTGTGTCATGGGCTGTGACCCTTATCAAGTGCAGTTTTCCCTTCACTGCCTGAACAGACAGGGCAAAGATGTGTGGCAGAGACTTTATCCCAGATACCTACCATCACCAGCCACTTTGGCATCTTTAGAAAAGGCCACATAACTAAAGTTGCTTTTTTTTTTCTGGGTAGCCTGTAATATCTACTCTGAAATTATACAGAAAATCATATCTACAGAGGAACTGAAATATACAGTCTCACAGTTTGATATTTCTTAAATGTTGATTTTTGAGGAACAGCAAATTTAGAAACAGAACTTGAATAACTTTGATATTTATTTAACATTTGGCTAATAAATAAGAATCTTTATTCACAAAGATTAAAAATATTTTAGAGTACCTCATTGTATTCTTCACACAGAATTAAAGTCAAAGTGTCAGAACCAAAGGTTTTTAAACTTTCTTAGGTCTGTACTAAGGTTATTCACTTATACTACACATAACTAAGGGGAGCATCTCAATGGATTTCAATACCTTTTATTTTAACCAGCTAACCAAAGCACACATTCTCAGGTTACATACACCTTTGCCTCAATAAACAGTAAGACCAACATTCAAGATACTACTTTGGTTCTGTCTCCAGCTAGGACAGAGTTGCCCAAGGAGCCAGCACAGGGTGAGCTGGCCAAGGGTGTTTTCCATGCCACGTGAGGTGATGCTCCCCATACAAGGGGCTGGTTGGGGAGGGGTGGGTCTGTGTGGGGTCAGGGTGGTCTGAGTGTGTGCTGATTGTCTGGTTGGTCACTGGGTCAGTAAAGTGCTCTCTGATATCACCATTGTTTGTATTCTTTTAGAATACAAAACTTCTTTTAGAAGCCCTGTTGTCATTATTTCCAAGAAGTCTGGGATAGGGATAAGGTTTTTTATCCTTATCCTTATAAGGATAATGGATAAGGTTTGGGATAAGGTATTTTTTTGTCCTTATCTCAACCCAATGAGCATCTTTCTGTGCCCATTTTCCTCCCCGTGGAAATGGGGCATGGGAGCAAGTAGCACATGGTGCTCAGCTGCCAGCTTGGGCATTATTTGATTTTAAGCTGTCATATATGATTGAAACATTTAAGATTAGATAGGTGAGTATTCTAAACATCAGGTTTAAGAGATTTACTTCACCTGCATTTGAGATTGGTAGAATCTTCATATGGCTGCTGAAGAGCTGCCTATGCCTAAGGGTTAAGTGTCTTTCAGTGTGTTTTTCCTGTGGTTTCCCAAATTTCTGTTGCATCAAAGCTTTTCCTAACTGCTTTCAGCATCAAGTTCTGTATAAGAGAAGTCTACTCATTTGTGCAAGTTTTATCTTTTTCTTTCTTTGATTCACAAAAGTCTGAGATAAAAGACACTTCCTTCAGTGCTAAAATGGTAATTCAAATATTTATCTCAGAGTGATTTTTGAGGCATTGTTATGGATGTTATTGATGATATTGATTTGCACTATAGTGGTGCCTACTCTGGTGCTGAAAAATTAGGGTTCAGTACCACTACATCATTCACAAACACAATAAGAGACAATCCCTATTGAAAGAGATGACAATATTAAGGCAATCTTGAGACTTTATTAATCCAGGTAAAATGCCCTGGGATTCAGTGACTGGATATATCTTACAAATGAAAAGTACAATTTAAATTAAACCTTTTAATAAATTAATTTAGACTACTAGTAAGAGCCAGGCAGGACTTTTATCTTTTGCAGCACAAAAAAGCTTTTTTTCTCTGTGCTATTTCTATAATTCTTAATATGTGCATATGCACATCTAAAGACTATTTTTCATCTTGGCTTTAATTGAAGGTGTTTCACCAAAGTATATTTCTCCATAATACACTTTATGGTTTTTTTTAACATTTTATGCTTTTTATTCATCTTGAAGACCTAATCAATGTTTATTACACACCTTTGGAGTATGTAAATAAAGATAGCATTAGGCTTCTCTGCCATTGCCTTTCCTCAAAAATACACATTACTAAAATAACTCAAGGCAGACTTGTGAGGATATTTTTTAATAGACAATGAGGCTTGTCAGGGTTTTCTTTTCATCAATTAGCTATGTAATACTTTTAAAATCATGCTTTGTTATCAACAGCTGAACTATAAAGATGTCACCTTCACTTCCACAGCAGCCACAGTAAGCATGGTTGTCATAAAATATATGCACCTGTGAGGGGAATATGGAGTTTATAAGTCCAACAAACTGCCAGATGAGTATGGCCAAAGGGAATCTACTGCATCTGCTTTACCATGGAACAAGGAGGAGAGTAATGCAGCAATGACTGTGCTGCAAATTAGCTGGAAAGGGAAAGTGTGAGCAGTGCTCATGTGGGGTGTGAGCTGTGTGAGCTGACTAGGCAGGTCTTTGGATTGAGTACCTGAAATACCATCAGTGTAGGAGTTAGCTTCATCTATGTAGCTGCCATGAGCATGTTCATTCTCCTCCCTTGTTTTTTTTTTTATTAAAAATAATTCCTCTTACTGAATTTGCAGGTCCATTATTTTCTTGGATGTCTTCCTCCAAGTTCTTTATCTTTTCACCTTTAATACAATCATTTATTATGGGGCAGGATTTGAGTTTTTGTGGCACATTGTGACCTAAAATTCATCAAATTTAATTAATAGTACAGCATTAATTTGCATACAGCCATATTTTTGTGCTGAAACTTGTAGAGGGATGCTGGTTTCTAAATAGTTGATTCATGCATTAGAACCATTAGAACACCTTCCTTGTGAGGACAGGCTGAGGGAGCTGGGTCTCTTCAGCTTGGAGAAGAGGAGACTGAGGGGTGACCTCATTAATGTTTGTAAATATGTAAAAGGTGAGGGTCAGGAGGATGGATCCAGGCTCTTCTCAGTGATGGCCACTGATAGAACAAGGGCTGGTCCAAGCTGGAGCAGAGGAAGTTCCATGGGAACCCTTATATGTTCTTCCTTACATCAGTAAGGAAGAACGTTTTCCCTGTGAGGGTTACAGAGCCCTGGGACACGTCTCCCAAAGAGGTTGTGGAGTTTCCTTCTATGGAGACATTCAAGACCAATCTGGACATGTGTTATTTAATCTAGGTGACCCTGCTCTAGTGGGGTTGCTGGACTAGATGATCTTTCGAGGTCCCTTCCACCTCCTAATGTTCTGTGAATCTGTGAATCTATGAAACCATGGCTTCCTCCAGAGTAGTACAAATTTCAACAGATCTAAACTGAGATTTCTAGACATAAAATAAATAAATAGTTAATAAAATGAAATTTTAGGATAGCAAATCTGTGTGTGTTTATTTTTTAACCATGCCACAGGGACAAAATCAATATATATTACAGTTATGATATGCCAAACTTTGGTTCATTTACATTTGTATCAATGTGGTTCAAGAATTAGGTAGGTGACTCTTTTACCACAATATCCTGCTTGTGGATAAAATATTAAAAGTTCATTTTTTAAATATTTGTACCAAGGGAACTATAACTATTCATCTCTCTGCAGCAAGTTTCCAGCCCTATTGCTTAAGTACCCCTGATAATCTCATACTATGTGCAACTTTTTGTTCAGACAACAGTGTCTTCACATAAGTAGTGTATATACTACAAAAACAGGCCCCAAGAAAACTTCTATAAATTCAGTTCCCTTTTTTATGGAAATTTATCAATATGAATGATCTACTGCTTTAGGCACTTAAAACAGAAAAACCCTGTGTGTTGTGAGAGCATTCATTAGGGTTACAAAGTCAGGCACACAGGAGTTAGGGAAAGCTGTCCCCAAAGTAGCCTGAATAACCCCACTTTGACTTTCCTTTACTTGAGCAATCGGACAAGATGATGCCGAGGGCCAGACAAAAAGCCTGTGGGGACACAAAGGTCCCTAAATTCTCTCTAAAGTTCAAGCAAGGCAGAGTAAATAGAGACTAAAGAAATCTAGTCTAGGGTGGCCAGGGACATTGAATTTTGTCTGCTGGAGTCTTCTATGAAGACCACAGCCTTTTCCCCTGAGCAGATGAGGCTGCTCAAGAGCTGGCACAGCTCAGTTAGGTGAAAAGGCCTTTCCTGGCCCCTGCCCTGTAACGCCCAGAGCTGGGATGCAGCAGTGGCTGCCAAGGGCTCTGGAGGCTGGGTAACACAGATGGGAAGATGCTGCAGCTGCTGGGGTCAGGACCCTCCCTGCTCCCCACAGGAGGGGCAGCAGCATGGGAGACCAGGGAGCCTGGCTTTGCAGGCTGGCAGGGATTCAGCTGCCACAGCTCAGCCCCCATCAGAGCATGGCTGTCGCAAGAGGCTGCGTTTGGCAGACACTCCTTGCCAGAGGAAGGTGGCCAAGGAGTAACCAAGCATAGAAGCTGCTACAGTGGGGATGTGAAGTGTGACACAAGACATGCTGAATGCCAGGAGCTTCATCCAGACCCAGAATAACTCCATGTGGATTATCCTGAAGTTTGTGATCAAATTCCTCGTAATCCATACATTAACTCTGTGTTTTCTTCCTAATCTCTGTTCTGAGACTCCTACCCTACTCCCTTCTCCCCACAGCCCAACTTCCATCCTAGTTTCTCTATCCAGCTCAACTTTTCTCCCTCTCCAGCTTTCAGTTTGCTGTCTTCCCTTTTACCAAACCTCTTTCCAGTGCTTTTTTTTTTTCTCTCTTGCTGACACCTCGTGTTACCAAAGACACAGGAACCATGTCCGCTGCCCCTGCTGCCTTGGCCTAAAAGAAGATTGGTATAGTCTGTACAAAAGCAAGTATATATTGTTTTTTCTCTGCCCCTAACTTAACAAAACCAATTTTTTCTTTAATGAAGACATGAGAAGGTACTTCTTTGCCATCAGACCAACACTTTAAATAGGTTAATGCCTACTATAATGCACACAGGCCTGAGCCTGCCTTAACCTATATATTCATGGACAAGAAAAAATATTTTCTGCTAAGTACATTCTCAGAAACAGCTGAATCATTCTGGTTGACACTGGAAAAATACAGCCTCAGACATATACCTGACAATGCAATTTTCAGACAGTGACTAAAGTTTTAAAAAGCTAGGAAACAGGTTCTTGCAATGGGAAGCATTGTGCAGCCACTTGTACAGGCTTTATTAGCAACATTAACACACTACACTAAGAGAAATATTTATTGCAGAGAAAAAGCTTTTTCAGATATGTGTAATTCATGAAGACCAGCCAATACATAAATTACAATTAGCTCCAAGTCAACACAATCTTGAGCCCTAGGTCTGTTCAGGTGATTCACTCCATTAAGCCAGTCTTAAAGTCAAAAACTGCTTCTATCCCTAAACTATAACTTACCTTATGATATTTTGCTTATCATCTCCCCTATTATTAACTAGTCATTTCTAAACACTACCTAAGGGCAACTAAAACTGGAAAAACAAAGAAACATATGCTGACTTTGATGTTGTCCCTCTGGTTCCCGTTAACATTTTGGAGAAAAATATCTTTGGAAATTAAGCAAAGAGAAAGAGAGAGAGAGGCATACACANAAAAGAAAGAGAGGGAATCACAGAGAAAAAAAAAAAAAAAAAAAAAGCTCATATTCTAAAAAAGCCAGAAGGCACCAGATAAAAGCTGATAAAAAGTAGGTCAACTAATGATTCACAACATCCAGTGCTCACAGAACCTTGCTTACAACAGTGGTGAAGATGCAAATACAGAAGCTAATGTCAAATTCATTAATACAGGGGAAATGTATATAATGCAAACAATTGGCTATGCACACATCCAGGTATGGAAACTGCAGCTGTTGAGAACAGTGGTCTAACCTTTATTTAGGGTCCACTGGAAATTCAGAGGTCTGGACTTTAGCACCCCAACTTCTTCCATTCAGGGTGCTGAGACTGGTGCAGTCCATGAATATTCACACTTCCTCTCATTTCTTTTCTCTCTCCCCTCAATCCCCTGGATTCTTTTTTTTTTTTTCCTGCCTGGGATTACTTAGTGTAGTGAGAGTGGGTAAAACACTCTGCAGTGCCAGAAGTGGCAACATCATGTTTAGCAATAACATCTCTCAGTTTTCTGTTGGATAGCTTATCAATATGATGGGACATAGGTTCATCCAGTGGTGGAAACAACTTCTTTATAGGGTAGGTATCCAATGCAGAAAAGAAAGGAAAAGGAGGAAGGCAAGTCTTTAGAAAAAGATCCCTTTTGTGTTTACCAACACCCTTAAAACTGCTGACAACAAGTATATACAAAGTCTTCCACAGGGGAAAAACATGCTTATTTATAAATGAAGCCTCTTGCAGCCTGATTCTGCAACGAGCTTATTAAGAAACCTGAGTGAGCAAACAGGAAAACACAACAATTTCAGTTTGGGATTTCAGTGAAATCTCATCAACAAAGGTGGCCTCACACTTTCCCAGTCTGCAATGCTGACACACAAGCTCGCGGATATTTTTCCCCTTTACTGTTTGTGACTGCATAGTAAGCCCGTGGCAAGTGCAGCAACTGCTTAAAAACACTGGGAGAGTAATTTATTTTAGTTCTGTTTTAATGTCTTTTGTCAGCTTGAAACCAGGGGAGTCAGCTCCCTTTGACCAGCTGGCTCTCCCCAGACCACAAGCGCGGCTCCACGGACCACCCTCTGAGGACTTCTGTGGCAGACATTATTGATTGCACGGTTCCTTTTACACAGAGAGTGAAGCCTGTGACATTTATTACTGTAACAGCATTTCTGTGCCAAATCATTCATTTTATTTTCTTTGACAGAGTGTATATTTATATGAATTACAATCAACTCTCGAGCAATAAGGAGGCTCCATCAGAAAATCCACTAAAATTTAGTTGAAATTCCAGGATCCCAAACCCTAATGAACTCTGGGTCGCAGACTTTGTCTTCTGTGAAGTGACATCACTTGACATCAGAAGAAAACTTGTCACGTTTTCTCAGAGGTTCCTAAAACAATATTCTGTTTCAGAAAGTGTGAATTTGTGGTCAATTTTTCTTTGACAGATTGTGGCAGGAAGACACTCGACTGCAGGGTTTTAAAAACAAATAATAATTTACTTTAAACCCACGAGCAGACTCAATAGCTCACTACTGCAGGTTTTGTGGATGCAATGCAGAAATGCACTCTGGTGGTCTAGAAGCACCATACCCTTCACACAACCACCAGACACTCACGAAACCCCCCCCTGCCAGCACAGCCCAGTCACAACACGCGGAATAGACACCCGCAG
>VXBZ01001059.1:59580-79163 GCA_013399135.1 Heliornis fulica | reverse complement strand
AGAAAGAGAGAGAGAGAGAGAGAGAGAGAGAAAGAGAGAAAGAAAGAGAGAAAGAGAGAAAGAGATGAAGAGAGAAAGAGAGAAAGAAAGAGATGAAGGAAGAGAGGAAGCACACACCTGCTAAGTAAAAGCTCTGTGTTTTGTAAGATTGAAGCAGTTTACACTGATGACACATCAGGTAGTGATGTCTGCAGAATTCACACAGCTGAAGGAGAGTGCAGTAAATCCGATTGGGAAATAAGTGATCAACTACCTGGCAGTCTATAAAGTCAGCATTATGTGGACCACAAGAAGTAAGTAGTCTGGCAAACTAAATCTAGATCTTAAAGGGCTCATCTGCAGGACTATGTTGATATATTTGATAATGACTTTCAGTCATGTACTTTCTTTGCAAACCCCCAGTGGCATGCAAGCTTCCTGCAATATATTTCTGTCCCAACAATAGTATTTGGGATTTAATTTGCATTTATTAATAACTTATTTTTCCCAAGCTGTATCTGTAACATTTTTGGGAGAAAGAAATGAAGGCTCAGAACTGTTGGCTAATGGAAGAAAAACGCTGCTCCCTTCTGGGAAGGTGACTGGGCACAGAAGAGTCTGTCCTGCTCCTCCTGCCCCCCTCTCCCAGCAAGGCTGCCAGTAGAACCCAGTGTGCCAGCCATGCTGTGAGCTCGGGCACAGCGTGGTACCCAGCTGAGAGGGTGACAGCAGCCTGCCATTCCTTAGAGAATAACAAATACTGGACTGATAAATGTGCCCAGGCATATGCTGCCATCTAAAAAAAAAAAACCAAAACAAAAAAACAAACCCAAAAAAACAAAACAGGGAAGCTGAACGCTGTAAGAAGGGGTTTGTTACTGTTAGTTTTATTATTTTAATACAGCAGTCTTCCAAACAGCCTGCATTATCACAGCAGGATCACTAAGAGACCTGATATCACTAGTCACTGTCATTCTGACTGAAAAGAAGAAGATTTAAAACTGAGCACACACCAAAACAAACCCAGAAAGCCAGAAGGAAAACTCCAGCATGTGCTGTTACAGCTTGTACAACACAACTCAGCATGGCAAAACAGAGAGCAAGGACTGGACCACTCAACGCTCACTGCATGTTCAGGTAAGGAAAGTGTCTCTAGAAACACAGATCATGTCCTGTTTAACCAGATATTTGGTGGTACCAAACTATATGGTATCTATTCAGCATGCTCCAGTGCTGGGAAGTATTTGGTTCAACCCTCTGTATGATTGTTCTTGTTTTTAATGAGGCTGTATTGCTGTTGGTTTTAAACCTTGAACTACTGCTGAAGATGAGCATGACTAAAACAAGCTAAAGAGAGGAGTCAGCACTTTGAAGGCTCTAGATCACATCTTTGCACCCATGTGAGGCTGGGCTATTCTGTCAGCTTTTCTGGAGAACCTCATCCAAAGTGCAGCAGCAAGGGCCAGGTACACAAACCCAGGCTCTCGTCATTTCTCCTTCAGGAGAACATGGTAATACCTCTAAAGTTAATAATACTGGTAAATAATGACACAATTCAGCCTGCTACAGGGACCTCACCCAATTCTTATCCCTGTTGGGTTGCTGTAAAATTTTCCCTACTTTACAGAGATAGACATGAGGTCCAGAGATGTGACAAGCAATATTTGAGCAGTCAATTCAGGGGAAGAAAAACAAAAAAAATCCAAAACCAACTCCACTGCCACCACATCCAGCATAAGCTGACTTCTCAAATATAAACCAATATGAAGGCACTTTCTCAATCAAGTTCACTACACCAAAGATGGCTCTGAAAATCTGGATCTGAATCTTTACAGTATTCCCATCTTCTCTGACCTAAGCACCTGATATGATTATCCCCAGGAGGGAATGTGATGCAGTGGTCAGGGATCACTGTGCAAGCCATCTCCATGCTAAGAACAAGTAGAGTCAAGAACCTGCAGCAGTGTAGCTCTCACAGTGGTGGTGCCTGGGGTTGGGCCCTCCAGAGACCAGAACTCAGCCTCTTGGAAGTTGCTGTTCCCTTTATGGGTAGGGAGTCCACCCTACTGCTACCCTCCTTCAATGGATGTGGGTTGTGAGACCACCACCACAGGTTCTCAGCTCAAAGCCTACAATCTTCCCACTATGCACTGTGAAAGATAAATGTCTTAACAAATTGAATGCAAAAGATCTTGGAATGTTGCTTAAAAAATCTAAAAGTTGAAGGAACTTTCTTAGCTTCTAAATTAAAATCTAATCCTTTCAGAAATAAGGCAAGATCAATCTTTCTTAGCTTCTCTGCTCTGTGTAACTTGGCTTCAGACCATCTTATTTCTCCAGCCTAATCTGACTGGTTTTACTAGAAAAAGGATTGATTTGCACAGCTCGAGCTTGCTCTAAATTCATGCTTTACTTTCTAACAATAAACAGTTCTCCCTTGTAATTTTGTGCATTTTCTTGCAGATAAAGTTCATTAGTGTACATGTGCTCTTGGTCAAGGCAGTTACAACTACAGAAGTGTTTTAAGTGAAGGGCACTGACACGCAGTGACGGACCCTGAAC
Organism: Heliornis fulica; assembly: GCA_013399135.1. NCBI lineage: Eukaryota > Metazoa > Chordata > Aves > Gruiformes > Heliornithidae > Heliornis > Heliornis fulica. The sequence continues at coordinate 76,622 of VXBZ01001059.1, read as the reverse complement.
TCTGGAAGAGTCTGAACTCAGTGACCAAAAGCTTGAAACACAACACTTGTGCAGAGTGGAAAGTTGTTTTTCACTTTGGTAAGATCTCAGGTGCTTATTATAGGGTATCTGTAGTTAGGAAGTTGGCTCAGGAACCACTTGTTAAACCAGGAAATTGCATCTTTCAACAACGTTTCAATCTGGAGGCAGCTCAGTGAAAGAGAAAGATCCATCAACTCCAGCTACTGCCTGAATCAATACTCAAGTGATTCTTCCTAATAAACAAACTACACACCTGCCCAGAGATCCACTGCTTCACCTAAAGGACTTGAGAATTCCACTTCTGAAGAAAAAAACTAAACAAAATTATTACTCTCAATCAGAAAACTCTGAGCAGAAAAATCCCAGTCTGATGCCCTATCCTTACTTTCCTTGGAATGATGTACAATTCTGCTGCATTAATATTAAAAGCAAACTGTTAATATTGCAGTCAACTAAAATATTTCATAAAATACAGTTATCTTTCAGCAGATTATTCTGATAGTAATAAAATCCCTTTGCTGAGGCTTTTACTGTGGAAAAAAAAAGCATTTCCTGCTATTTTTTATAGATATCCAGTGAAGGAGGAGAGTGGAATGAAGTAGTAAATTTATAGTAATTTCTGCTTGGTAACAGTGTATTTTTAACACAAATATACATATGCTAAATAGGACTAATAACATTAATAAAATTATTATTTTTGTTATTACTATGATCAACATTATCAACTTCATAATAACATATGTAATTACTGTCCATATCAGACTGCCCTTATCTACCTCACATTCAGCAGCTCTAGAGAATATGCTGGTTCTAGTATAACAGAACACTTGGACATAAGACAGGTTTGGAGAACAACTTTGTTGGAAGAAGTGGGATGGAAATGCAGGAAAAGGTCAGTTCATCGAGATTTTTCTGCAGCTTTGGGGTATTTTGTTTTCCTTTCAGACTATGGCATCTAAAGTTATGACTTTGTTTATGAAGGCACAATAGACTTTGTAGTCAGCAGTGTCATCCTTTCAGCACTGATTAAGATTCTGGCTTTGTAAGAGACACTGTCCTCTTGGACTGGCTTGCTGCTAGCTGTCAATAGCAAAGCACCACTTAGTTCTAGTCATCTAGAATTATTAGTTCATTGAGACATGCTACTCTCCACATGCAACATTAAATCCAAATCTCATTTCAATCTCAATGTACCTTTCACCCCTTAAACAAAAAATAATAACCATGGCTGCATGACCAATTTTTCCTCTGTCAAACAAAACCACTGAAGATTAAACTATGCAAAAAACACACACACACATGCAAAAAAGCTGTAGGAAAGATACTCCTATCTACAAACTCTTTTCATAATATTGTGAATATATTCTTTTGTTCAGGGAAGCATTCTTGAAGCAGCACATAATATGAGTCCATGAGTCTCATTAAGTACTAAAGTGATAGCATAAAACCACTAATAGATAAATTATTTTCTTAAAAGTTAACTAGTATGTGATGGTAGAATGAAATGCAGAGAAACTAAGGCCCAGAGATTCAAACCAGAGTCAAAAGCCAGTCAGACATAAAAGAGCAAGTCAAACATATGTCATGATTCTGCTGTGTTTGGCTCACATGCTCCAGAACCTCTGTGCTCTCTGCAGAGATGCTAACATGCCCAGAAAGTGATTTTCTGTTTCCTTTTGTGTGTCATGATGGCCTTTGGAAAGATGGAGGAGTAACTGGAAAATGCTGTCTCCATATCCAGGACAGTGATATGTACCTATAGGAAGCTCCCATGAGAGTGGTCTGAGAAATGGGGCAGCAGCAGAGGAAGCAGATGGGAGAGTTCTGCTCATAAACAGTTTCCTCTAATGGACACAGCTTTGGTACCTGACAGAATCCTTTCTTACAGGGCATCTTCCATGCACTTTGCTGTCCCAGACCCACTGACAGGAGATACCATGTACTTTTCAATGTCAGCCAATTACTTTGTTTCCAAATCATGTTTTGAATTAAAAACAATATATCTTAAGAATAGAGGGGGCTTTGTTTTAATGTTTTAGTAGTGCACAGACAGGGAAGAAATATATGATGATCCAGTGTCCCATGCTACCCATTCCCCTCTGCTTCCAGCACCCCGCCATGAAAACAAATGAATTTTTAGAGCATTTAGAGTAGAATATGCTTTTATCATGTCACCTGAGACACTGCTGAGTCCTCCCCCCACCACCCCAACAGGGAGGAGAAGAAAAAGATATTATTTCCTTCCCTTCATTTACCACATGGCAAGGATAGATAATTGTCATTTAAATGCTGGGTTAAAAAACACAGCATATATAGTTTCAAGGACTAAACCTATGGGATACTAATGTAAATATTTCTTCCATATATTATACATGGCCATAAACAAAAACAAAGAGGACATGCAAAAAATGTAGTGAGGTAGACCACAGAACTGCACAGAGTTACAGCTGATATAATATTTGATCAGAGAAGAAGACAGGGCTAGATCAGCAGTGAAATTGATTGAATGATGTTATCTGAAACTAGGATTAGCAAAAGGGGGGAGAAAATGAGGAAATACAGGGGAATGACCCATAATATCTATCTTGTGAAACCCCAATCCCATCAATCATCTCTGCTAAGATTACACATTGCTGGAGAGAAATTGGGCTGAAATGTTAACGATCTCTTGATTTACATTCTGCCAGAATCCTTTCACTTTTCAGCCTCAGAAATAGCACAAAAGCTCCAGAGTTCAGAAAGAGCAGGAGGAGGGGAAATCACAACCTCTTAAATCGTGTTTTACAGCACAGGCTGTTATTGTTTGTCCCTGTAGCAGTAGTAAAACAGGCATCTTCTGTGGAGTACACCCTAACAGCTGTTAAAATCTTTCAAGGACTTCACATGTATTGGGGTGATGATTTTAATTCCTTCCTGAATATAAAAACTGTGATAGCAGTAGTAAAGTTTAAAAACAAACAAACCCAACAAACACCACCAAACCCAGATAAAAATTGTCCTGCAAGGTGAAGTGCAAGGTTAGCCAAATAAATAAATTTTAGGTTGCAGCAAAGAACTGTGCTGTTTTTAATTCTATTTAAACAAGATGGTCAGTTATTTCTAACAACCAATTAACTCTGATTTCAAGAACTGTTGACCTACCACCAGAACTGTTCTAATCTTAAAAGAAAACCCTTGCCAGAACAGATTCCAATCTGGGAACACATGCTCATTTATACTGAAATCTTTTGCAAGCCGTGTCAACTGTCAAAAATTAATTTGAAGGAGAAATATTTTCAAATCTTAAGATGTTTGTGGGTTTTTTTCTGGAAGAAAACTATTCATTGACACAACCAGGAAAGAAAAAAAATAAATTTACTGGTAAGGTTGGGTTTTATTTTTTATAAATATACCATCTGCTACTATTATCAATGACTGTTAAATTATTATATAAAAATTTAAAAAGTAATCACATTTCTAAAGTAATTAGGAACAGCAACTTCTTCGTATAATTGAAATGTCTTAAGAGTATGTTCCATGTCCCAACATCCTCCATTTGTGTTATAATGACAACAATTTTACATCTGAACAATATGGGAAGCTTATTGTAAGAAGTGTACTAATTAGAGGAGACATTGTTTTGTGCACTGTATTTTATATCTGGAATAATTTTTCATGAGTGCTTGAAAAAGGAACCCCTGTAATTTACATAAAATAATATTTTTGCTTCTCAAAGTATCAACATGGAATTCAGAGAAGCAATTGACTTGGAAATGTGAGCAAAGTAATGACACAGAAGTGAGAAAGATGCATTGGAGAAAGGCACTGAGGAGGCAGACAAAGGGAAAGAGGGATGAGGAATCACCACAGGGATCATCACTAAAGGAAAAGGAAGGTGGGAGAAAACTGCAGCATAATGAGTATGGAAGAAGAAGGAAAGAGCAAACAGCAGAATATACTGAGAAGCATAAATTGGATGAAATTTCAGAATGATGAGAGGGTAAACATCCAGAGAAAGGAAGAGAGGTAAAAAAATGTATTAAGGTATTAAAAAAGAAAAACTAAAAGTAGGAAGGAATAGTGGAGCACATTTTTAAAGTTCTGTCTTCTTTCCTACTTGTGATGGGAACAGAATTCCCTCAGAAACCCTGAAAACCCAATAAAACCAGGTACTCTCACCCTAAATGAAGAATCAGAATCACACACTGGTTTGGGTTGGAAGGGAACTCCAGATATCCAGTTCCACCCCTCTCCCATAGGCAGGGACATCTTCCACTAGACTAGTTTGCCCAAAGCCCCATCCAACCTGGCCTTGAGCCCTGTCAGGGATCCAGGGGCTTCCACAGCTTCTCTGGGCAACCTGTGCCAGGGCCTGACCACCCTCACAGGGAAGAATTTCTTCCTGATATCTCATCAATGTCCCCTCCTTCAGCATAAGGTGCTTACCCCTTGTAAGGGGGTCACTCAATGCCCTTGTAACCAGTCCTTCTCGCTCTCCCCAGAGCCTTCTCTTCTCCAGACTGCATAAGCCCAAGTTTTTTAGCCTGTCTTCACAGGAGAGGTGCTCCAGCCCTCTCATTGTCTACATGGCTCCCCTCTGGACTCATTTCAACAAAATCACTAATTGTCTATTCTATTAAATATTAATGCTTTCTGAAATGTAGGAAATTGCTTCTTCTTGCAGCTCATGCCTTTCTCAAGCATACAACTGGTCAAGACTGACTTGCCACAGATACCCAAAGTATTTCCCTATCTAACTTCCTTCAACCATTTTACTCCTCCATTAAAAAAATGGAGGCATTAAACCCCAAAATAATATTCTACATCTGGAAAGCAGCCCCTCAGAAACTCTTCATTATTAAGGAAAATTTAATGAACAAAGTTTTCATGTGCAGCAGAGGTGAAACCAAATAGAAAACCTGTCTTTGCCACTTCTTAGAAAGAGAAAATGTACTTGTGGATGTTTCGTTGGCAGTTACACACCATATAAGAAATATAAATAAAAACTTAGCAAAGCTTCTCAACCTGGTCCATGTTAATGAGGGAACTGTTCAAAATGTCAGCATGCAGTTGATATATTTAATAAGTTTCTAAACACAGAAATGGGTAAAAATTATTTGGAAAGTCAGATTTCTGTTGAAGCAAACACAAACTTAATTGGGATACTAAAAAAATCCCAACCTAAAATACAAGAATGAACCGGCTGGTTTTGTTAAAATGAAACAAATAGACCTTCCTGAAAACACTCTCCAGCTTCTGCATTACTTAATCAATATTTTACAAGAGAACAACACATTAGAAAATAAGTATAAATGATGGGATGACTTTTATACATTCCCAGTATGTGTTCACTTAATTGATACACATGTGTTATTACACAAATTTTTGTTATTTTCTTTCTAATAAATGTATTTGTCATTAATCATGCATTATTTCAAATATGTCTTTAATATCTTCATGTACCTTAAACTTCCAGTGGATTAATTAATGCATCTAACTTTGTATCCATATAGTAGACATCAGTTTCAACGTACTTGCAAAATGCTTGCACATGTGTGACACTATATATACAAGAAATGGCAACAAAACCCTTAGTTATTATGTATTTCTCTTTACAAAAAAGTAGCTATATCAATTAAAAATAATTAGATTTTTAAAATAACTGGTATTGCTCAACATAGTATCAGCATTTGTAACACGTAAGAGGTGGGTGTAAATTGCTATTAGATCACTTCACAGTCATTTTATGCACCTAAAATGACAGCATGGAACAAAGTTGAATTAATCACTCTCTTTTAAAGTAGGATATATTATCCTTTCATCCTCACCCGAGGAAGAGCACATATTAAATGTAATTGACTTGTTATTAGACAAATCAAGAGCCTTTTATTTCCCCCTCATTTTCCTTTTAACTTGAATACACAAGCACCTGTCAAATACCAAAATACCATTGTGAGAAAAGCAATGGAAAAAAAGTAATAATGTTGTAGAAGAGCTCAGAAAACTGGCCAAGAGTACAACAGTACTGGAGAAAGTGTATTTGCCAGGTTTTTAAGCTGTTATTTATGCATACCATAATTGCATTAGAAAGATAGCTCCAGTTCACATCATGAGAGCAGGGATGTTGATTCTGCAGGACCGAGTGGCTTTGTGGAGTAGTAGCAGAGAGATAACCTGCTTTTAATATCATCTCCTTACATCCACCTACTACTGCAAACCTCTCAGCACTTGTTAATTAACAAGCTGATCAAGGACCACTGGGTGGAAGAAATTCTCAGAAAACTGAGCTGCAAGGAAAATTATATTTCTTGGCATAAAACGAGGCGTCAATCACACCAGCACACAAATTCTGAAAGGGAATGAGTCACCATGCAGGAAAATCTACTGAAATGGATAATTAATGGAAGGCTCTTGAAGGGTTTGCTCATTGTTGATTGCAGCATGTGCCTTACTGTGTTGTGGTTTCTACTCAGGAAGATGGAGTAGAACAGGGAGAAGGGGAGCAAGAGGAAGCATGGAGTCAGGAGATGTGGTATGAGCTGCATCTTCCAGAAGACACACAGTGCCCAATCGTTCGGTGTGTCAACACAACATGATGCTACTGATCCATTTCCTCAACAGAAAACCAACCCAACCAGTGTGTGTGGAACTGTGGCAAGAGAGGAAACCTCTGGAAACCTTTGTAGTAAGGGCCCATGAGCCAGCATGGTGAGCCAGGTGCTGTACACAGAAATGCGTGGAGGAGAGATTTCCACAAGCTGAGTATCAGTGTGTGATGTTCTCATCACTCCTCAGGCAAAACATTGTTTTCACAGTAGTTTATAATTAAAGAAATAGATGCAATACTTATGGTGTTATGTATGCTTGTTAAATAGCCCAATCTGGGATTAAAAAAAAACCCAACCAATACAACAAAACACCCTGACTTCTGTATACCTAGTGCAGACTTCTAGGATTTATGCAATGCTGCCATTCTGCACATTCTTTAATTAAAATTTAATAACACATCTCTTGCTAAAAAGCATGGTAAGAAGCTAATGCTCATTGGACTGGAATACTCTAAACTTCATGCAGTATTTGCTTCAGTTTAGCCACAGCAAAGATTATTATAAAAGTCATAAATCTGATTGAGCTNCTAAAATTTAATAACACATCTCTTGCTAAAAAGCATGGTAAGAAGCTAATGCTCATTGGACTGGAATACTCTAAACTTCATGCAGTATCTGCTTCAGTTTAGGCACAGCAAAAAAGTCATAAATCTGATTGAGCATTATGTTATTTAAAGGTTTTCTGGTGCCTTGAGCTCAACAGATGAACTTGTTAACTTATTATTAACTTGTCCTAACATCAAAGTAGAACTTTGCAGCAAAAGGTGGCCTCTTGTGTAAATATTTGCAATGAATACAAATTTTAAAACTTGCATTTTTCAGTACAATTTATGAATTCACAGCTTGAAGGTCATCAGCAAGACAATGAAAAACTGTCAGAGGATCATTTCTCTAAAACTTTTCTTTTTTTGAGTGCTTAAGTTATGTTTTGTGAGTGATCTGGCAAGCTCATGAAGATGAGGGTGGTCTCTTTCCCTGCCTACCTGTGGTAGAAGAAATAAATGACTAAGCTTACCTCACAACAGCAAGCTAGCAGATATTAGGGGAAAAAAATCCTGCAAGCAATGAGAAACTGCTGAGCACTTGGCTTTTCTGGTACTTTGATTTGAATTATGTAACTGGGGCAGAATTAAACTACTCTGTAATTATTTTATTCATTCCTTGCAAGGAATCTACATTTAGGAAAGGATTGATAAGACTTTGCTGTCCCTCAGTACCTGCACTGCAGGAGTGCTTAGGGGCCTGTACTGAATTTGCAGGTTTTGGTAGTGGGAGGAGTACAGAGGTGGCTTCTGTGAGAAGCTGCTAGAATGTCCCATAAGCCAATGCCAGCTGGATCCACGATGGACCCACTGGCCAAGGCCAAGCACATCTGGGATAACACAGTCAAGAAGGTGAAAAAATAGCTGCATAACAGCACCCAGAAAGGAGTGAGAATATGTGAGAGGAACAACTGTGCAGACACCAAGGTCAGTGAAGAAGGAGGTGGAGGAGGTGCTCCAGGCACTGGAGGAGAGATTCCCCTGCAGCCCATGGAGAAGATCATGGTGAGGCAGGCTCTGACTTTGCAGCCCATGGAGCTGCAAAGTTATCCATGTGCAGCCCATGGAGGACCCTGAAGGTCCACAACTGCAGCCCATGGTCCATGCTGGAGTAGCTCATGAAGAACTGCAGCCCATGAGAAAGACTCACCTTGGAGAAGTTTGTGGAGGACTGTCTGCCATGAGAAGGACCCCAGGCTGAAGCAGGTGAAGAGTGTGAGAAGTTCTCCCCCTGAGGAGGCAGGAGTGGCAGAAACAGTGTATGATGTACTAAACACAACCCCCATTCCCATTCTCATGGGAGAACAGAGAGAAATCAGGAGTGAAGTTGAGCCCAGGAGGAAGGAACGAGTGGAGGGATGGTGGTTTTTGAGACACAATTATATTTCCCATTATGCTACTCCAGTTTGATTGGTAATAAATTTAATTTTCCCCAGTTGAGTCTGTTATGCATATTATTGTAATTGCTGAACAATCTCTCTCTGTCCTTATCTCGACCCAGGAACCTTTAGTTACATTTTCTCTCCCCTGTCCCAGTGAGGTGAAGGATTTATCATGCAGCTCTGGTGGGCACCTGGCCTACTGGCAGGGCCACCCCACCACAGGACCCTATCAAAGATGTGGTCTCACCTTCATGTAAGCAGGAAGAACTTACTTTGTAAAGCTGACACTGCCAGTAAGCAGCTTGTGGTATCACCTTTGCTTAATTGTTACCAGAATGCTGCAGGGATTGCTAGATGGGTTCACAAACATTAACCAACACACATATTTTCCAAAACATTTTAAGAATTGCTGAATCATTTTCTGTAAAGTTTTGAATGAATGAACTACTAAGCATTGAAACAATATGTAGTAAACAAATTCACAGACCAGCATAAACTGGACTGGCTCCAATTTTCTGGGGAATTAGATGACTGCTAACTATGATTCTTTTTTGTGGCATCATATTCGGGGAAATTACTTGTAAAATAATTAATATTTCCTTTATCTTTCTTGAACTGCTTCTGTGACAAGATCTTAACTACAGTTCCTGCTATTACTCTTCAAACAGCTTTTATTTGACTATGCTTACATAAAAGTAAACTGTTAGTAATTCCTCTTCTGTCAGGACTTAAATCATAGGCAGCCAGTGGGGCAAACCAGTTTGAGTTTACCTCTATGGCCACAGACCCAGTCTACCCCCTAACCTCTATATGGCTGAGTGCATTGGCAGCAGGAGACCACCAGGCCACAGAGAGAGTGGAAATATAGGCAGCTTTAGGATGTGCTACTTCTCACTAGAATCAGGGGACACTCACATGTGCATGGAAGAGGTTTTTGCATTAATAAGGCCCAGAAAAACTCTTCTCTCCCACTCAGCAGATTAAACAAATAAGCCCTTCTCCAGTTTTTGAAAACAATAATCCCAGATGAAAAAAAATAAAAAAACCCCAACCCTTTATTTTAGCCTCATGGCTGAGTAAGTGTAAGTCTGTGTCAAAGTAGTGTCTGAAACTGTCATTGGTGACACTGGATTGTCACTGGAAAGCATTTAAATGTTTTGTCTGTTACATAAGAACCATCCTCCTCTCAGTCCACCCAGTTCATGACTCAAACTACACGTGTCATGATTTAGAAAATTCTGGGTAGGCCGGTGTTAATTTGAGTCAAACAGCCTGAAGTCCCTCCAGAGTGCCCTTGCCATAACTTAGTTGCTGCCTTCCTGAAAAGTCAATAATGAATATGATCCAAGGGCCACGCCAGGGTAGGAAGCTCCAGAGCCCAGGAGGCAGCAGACACTCGTAAGCAGCTGTCCAGGCTGCGTGTTGGGCCTTCTGGTCCCTGCAGAAGTCACTCTTCTGTGACAGCAGCCCACAGGGAGGAGTTGTGAGCTCTGGGACCGAACTCCACTTCCTCCAGCCATCTACCCACCCCCTTTGATAGCTTTTGCATCCCCCCTAAAACTGACAACAGTTTCATTAGATTTATTTTAGGTAAGCTATCACTGATGGATTGAAGCTGAATTCCTTTTCCAATGCTCAAGTCACAATACGATGTCATAAAGTAAAATTGATTTAAAAAAAAGGAATTAAAAAATAGCAGAAACAAAAGAGAGAAAAACAAGAACAGTGGTTTTCATTTTATACTGCACATACAGGCAAGAAGCCTTAACTATCTGCTTCCTCCTACAACTCTCTCTTACAGTCTTCTTAGAGTATATCTGATGTTGTAAAAAGGAAATTCTGATACTCACAATCACTAGTGGAGAAAGGATTAGCACTTTACTTTTGGTAAACTACACGATCCTTTTGCATTTCAAGCAGTTCCTACAGTGCAACTGTAATGCTGCCAAACTGTTATAGAAAAAAACTACTATTTTAAAAAAAGACAAGAGAAAAGAGAATGATTAGGTGATGGATGGGTCAGAAATCATTTTACAAGAACCTTATAGCTACTCTAATTGAACTCCTTATTCTAGAAAAACAGTGCTACTAGTATTTCTTGTGTTATTTAGCTTCATATAATGTAACCAGGAGACTAAAATAACAACTCAGAAAATATATGATTTTTTTTCTTTATTCTAAACTGTGTTCAATGTTACTGTGTCATGCTACAGGATATTTTTAATTATTTATATTTTTTGAGTTCATTGTCAAATCACATCTTTGTACTCCTAAGGAAGGAATCTAGCAATGCAGCCAGGAAATCAGACTAGATGATCTTTCAAGGTCCCTTCCAACTCCTGAACATTCTGTGATTCCATGAAACCACTGTTAAAAGAGATCTCTCTGTGAAGTCCAAGTGGTACAGGGGCAATACTCAACAGTAGATATTTCACAGCAAACCAATATTAGAGACTGACAGAAATCCAGAAGCAACATGGAACATTCTACCTGACATACAATTACTGCACCAATCTGAGTGGGCTTGTTTACTAGTTTAACTGCTGGATGTATAATTTCTATAATTAGAGTCAGACCAGCTAAGCACATTGCAATGCAGCTGCAACACCCTAAAGAAATTTCAGACAGGCTATTAAAGAATGATTTATGAAGCAGGCTTTTGTTCAACCAAGTGATTAGAATTTAATAGCACTGCCTACTTAGTGTTGAACTGGACATAACTGAGCTAAGAAACAATAAACAAGCAGAAAATAACCAAAAGAAAAGCATTGCAATGTCTTCTGCATTGGAGCTATGAAGAGGAGGATCATGGTGAAGTAACAAAAAAAATTTCAGCCTTGCATTTTAGGCTCATGTCTCACCTAAAATGTTGTGACAAATAGCTAAACCAAATCACTTTTCCATTGGAAAGGGGAAAAAAAAAGAGCTGCCATATGATGCCTACTAAAAGCTTATGGTTGTTTCTGGGGCTAACACAACTCCTGGGAACACCTAAAAAACATGCTTTGAAAAGTGGGAATTCTTCAAATGTTATATTTTATAAATTTTTTTTAATGACTTTTGGAAAACCAAAAAGAAGAAACAGAAAGAGGAAAAAATTATTTAGAGCATCTTAGAGTCAATAACTTTTTTTACTCCCTAAACAAAATTCTGTACTAAATGATGTCCTGTCAGCTGTCAGACAAGTCTGAAACCTGATTCCCATTAACTTTAATGAGAGTTGGATTGTGTCTGCAGGTCATTTGACCATTAGTACACATTTCTGTTGAGAAGAAAACTGTCTTTTCCATACAGGCCCTTATAAACAATGAATGGCAGCAAGTCCATTTAGTTCATTTCTGATGGTGGTGTTTCAAAACAACTTCGTGCTCAGCAGAACAGAAATAACAGGTGTCAGGATATAAATACAAGTACAGGCTCTGCCTATTAGCAGACAGTTTTGAAGTGCAGATTTTAGTTGAAAAAGAATGTATACAATTGCAAATGAACACTTATGTCATGGTTTAGACTGAGATAGAGTTCATATTTTCCCTAGTTTCCTGTATATGGCTGCATTTGGGATTTAATACAAAAGTAATGTTGATAAACTAATATTTAGCTGTTGCTAAGCAGTATTTACAATTAAGTCAAGGAGTTTTCAGCTTCCCAGGTCTTTCCAGTGAGGGAGCATGAGCCTTACACTGGGGGTGCACAAGAAGCTGGGGAGGAGACACAGCCAGGACAGCTGACCCAAACTGGACAAAGGGATATTCCATACCATATGACATCACAACCTATATAAGCTGGGTAGAGTTGGCCAGGGAGGACTGCAGATCAGGAACTGACTGCATCAGTCANATATATATATATATGTATATTGCTATACCACAGCAACCTTCTATGCCTACTTGAAGCACTGTGGGATGCTCTCTGAGAGAGCTGTGTGTGCCTGACCAACATTCAGTAATATGCTCAGACACAAAGCAGTGGCTGAGGCTCTGCAGAAACTATGGGAACAGTCCCACTGAATCACACCAAAGAGCTCTTTGTGGCTATGAGCAGGTACCTGGATCACTTCAGCATTCCATAGTACAGCACAGAAACTCCCTGGAGTGGAGTGGGACAACAGATATACACAATGAGCAGGTGACATTGGGAAATGTCACCTGGGAGCAGGTGTCTCAAATTTTTTGTGACTACTACACCACATGGTTCATCCTAACAATTGTCTTCTGGATCTCCTGCTCTCATAATTCCCTCATTTCTTGTGCAAGGCATGGGCTTTTAGGAAAGATTGAATGTGATTAGTCAAGCTGGGCTAAGGAAATTATTCTTCACTTCATAAAATTGCTTTAAAATGGGGGTGAGGGGAGGAAAGAGAAGCTGGTGATATTTGTGCTGACAGAGATCAATGAAGTGTGACTTTTGTGATGTGAAGATGTATTAAAACTGTACAGGAAAATAAAGGCTTGATAAGGTGACCTTGATGAACACGTTTAAGAGAATGAGAGAGAACTGTAAAGGGCAATCTGACTGATGAATTTCATTTAGGAGAAACAGAGAGAGGGGATGATATTTTTGGGAAAGTCAAAGTTGAGGAAAAGGTTTCAGTATCCAAATCGAAGACCAAAGTTGGAGCACCTGAACAAAAGAAAAAGCAGACAAAGCATACACGAGAAACAGCAGGGATGTTAGTGAGGGAAAAAAAAATAAAAAAGAGGGACAGTGATTTGAAACTTTTACAGCAGGTAAGATAGTTTTATTGATTGAATGAAAATAATAATATACCCTGATCCATTTCCAAGAAAGTGGAAAATAGTTGACTTGTGTGGAGAGAAAGCTAGAAAACAGAAGGTAATCGAACAAACTGAGGAGGGGAGAAAACAGAGCCAGATAAAAAGCTATTTATAATCTCTGTAATATATCAGTATGCAAATATTAGATCCATGTTTATCCTTGCCTCTGGCATCAGCATACATTGCTGTCCTAGAGGACTGAGCCTGGGGTGTCACCCAGGAAGGGACAGTATTCATACTGGAATAATTCACAGGCTGCTGACTGGTTCCCAGAAGTAGTATTTGATATCCAGAATATTTATAGAAATCAGTTTACAACATAGTGCTCAGAGTATATGGGATTCTCTACAGGGAAGAGAGATTCCACATTCAGGCAACTGAACATGTCAACAGCTCAGAGGGAAAATAACAAAAGCTTTTGTTTAGGGAGGTAATGAAATGACCTGCTATCATGATTCTAAGTGTGCAGATGGAAGATGTTGGTAAAAACTTTTAGGGAGCTTAAAGGGTGAATAAACTCATCATCAAACCTCTCAGTGAGCTGCCTCTTGGAATAGAAGATCTATTTGTCAAAATACCTTTGAGACACACAATATTTCATCTCTTCCTTTGTAGACAGCTATAGATTTTTTTTTTCCCCAGCACTATTATACTTTAAATATAACCATATAATATATATTTTTGCTGTCTTTTTTATTTCCTCAATATCAAATGAAATACAATTACTCCTCTTCTGTGAGCCTTTGAATAGAGCCTAATATAAAGTCTTCAGTTATACAAAACTCAACAGTATTAGCAAAAAAACATGGATTTGCACTATATGAATGAAGAAAATCCAAATGTGCTGATACTGACAGACACCCATGTGCTTGATCACATGTTCACATAGCACAAAATAATCTTGGATAACAGCCTTTCAAACAAGTACTTGCATTACTGGAAGCAAAGTTTAAGTGAAAGGGAAATATAGGAGAAAAAAAAAACTTGATTTGGGATACTTTGCTGCTTCATAATTAGAATTTTAATTCCTCAAGTATCTGAGAGCATCCTGGGTTATGGTAATTTGTAGTTAAAACTACACTAAAGATGACTTCAAGAATTTATTCACATTTCTCTTTTTTATCACAAGATGGTGAAATCCAAAGACATTTTGTAAGCTTTTTGAATGTATATGTGAAGCTCTAAGTCCAGAGATGGAACACAAATGTTGTTGTAACCAGAAGAGGGTGCAGTCCTGTATCCCATCCTTGTCACCATGCTAAATGGTTACATCAACATGAAACAGGGCAGGATGCAAAGCTGTAGTTCCCATAGTCCCCAGTCTGAGTCTGCAAATCATGGGAACCACAGATGACACTAAAAGGAGGAAAGGTCATGAAATGTTAGAAAAAGAGTGCCAGTAATATTTAGAAAGCCATTACAAATTTTCCAGCTATACATTACATATATATAAGCACTTCATGGCAGAACTAGGTCTTCTGAACAGCAGCCTATGCCCTGTGAAAAATTTCATGCAACCTCACATGCACAAAACTGTGTATGCCCAAAATTTCTCTCCAACTCCTCACTGAACATTAAATTGCACAGAAAAGCTGCCTGACACCTGAGAAATGTAGGAAATTATTTCTGTAGCATCACAACAAGCACAATTTAGCTCCTGTTCTACCAGTGTGAAAGATGCATCTATTTTTACATCCTGGCTTGATGCTTAATTGTGTTCATAACAGACATGTAGAGTGCTTTGGGCCCTGTCTAAATCAAGTAAAAAGCAAAGAAACATGCTCTGCTATTTGACAGTATGTAAATGCTGAAGGTTCTTCTATTATGACCCAAATTTATGCCAAGTTTTGGACTCTCATCTTCTTTTTCTTTTTTTTTTTTCTCAAGTATACAGCTATAGAAAATAATAAGGTGTTGGAATAGGATACATAACATAACAGGTAATTACCAGGTAGTCATGGCCTTTTATTTAGCTACTATGGGAAGCAAATCTGATCATACAGAAGGGACTACAGCCTTAGGAAGGAGTGTTGGATATTAGTGATCCAGTGTAATGACCAGGATAGCCAGATGATCAGGTCCAGTTAGGAAGGATTTAGGAAAGGTGGGTCCTGCTCGAATAAGCTGATCATCTATGACAAGGTGACCCACTTAGTGCACAAGAGAAAGGCTGGTGATGTTCTCTATTTGAATTCAGTAAAATCTTTGACACCATTTCCTACAGCATTCTCCTGGAGAAACTGGCTGCTTGTGGCTTGAATGAGTGTAGTCCTTGCTAGGTAAAACCTGGCTGGATGGCTGGGCCCAAAACAGTTGTGATGAATGGAGTTACATCCAGCTGGAAGCTAGTCACAATTTTTCTCAGGGACTACATCTAGTAAAAGGAGACTGACTTCACATAGTACCTCAAATCTATGAACAAACAAACACACAAAAGGAATAAAGATAGAATACTATGAAATTCAAGTAATGAAAGATTATACTATCTACAACTATAAACACAGTAGATTCAATATTTTAAATCTTCTCAATAAGGAAGTGAAAATTTGAGTTGGTCAACACTACTTTGTAACCCTCTACCAGTGGCTGAGATGGGCAGTGTCAGGATTATTTCTGGTGTCACTGCAGCATCCAAATGTTCCCAGCAGTGCTATGACAGGGCCAGAAAGAGATTTTTTTTTAATGACTGTACAACCAGAAATATTTTGCATGATCTACATCTTAATTGCTTTTGTTCCCAAAGAACAGAACATCAAGTTTTACAACACACAGCAGGGGACTGAAGACTCTTTAGAAAAGCTATGATGTGAATATAGGACAACAAGGACTTTGAAACTCATTCATACCATTGCCTTTCAGAGAAGCACTTTTGCTTCAGTTGCAGAAAAACTCTTTTACTGCTATGATTCTTTATTTTTTAAAGCTTTGATATCCATCTATAGAAAGGTTCCATATGGGCAGTCCCATGAATTCAATCCTAAGATTACATATGAATGACATTTTAAGCCCACTGCATAACTATTAAGGAAATGTCACTGTCCTCTGAGTTCTGCTAGATTATTCTTGCTTTGAAAGGATGAAAGCAGCAGTGACATCTGTCAACAGCTTGCATGTGTATGAGGGAGTCACCATAAGAACATTTACATTTTCAGCAGTCTTTCTGTCTGCCTTTCAGGGTCCTGTGAAGATGCCACTCATTCCCACTGACCAGCAGCACTGCTGTAATTAAAGGCACATATGTTTCTTCAGAGAACAGCTCTGGAAACAGAAACTGATTCCTTCAGAATCAGAACTGGTTCCTTCACAGGTTACTGGCAGCCAATTTGCAGGAACACACTGAAAACTTTGCTTAATCCTTTTTGATAGAGATCAAAAAACTGCCACATTTTTCCTTCAGTCCGAACAAAAACCCACACCCACAAAAACAGCAACAAAAAAAATTCATATAATAGGCTTGCCTGGGCCAAGGACCTGATTAAAAAATATTACCTGATTTTTCCAGAATTTTAGTAGTCATATTTGTTATTGATGAAAGTCAGGATACATTTCAATCTCAGTGCATTTGTGGGTTTTTCTTTGCCTCTGCAGATGGTTCAATCTGCTGAAAACCTACTTCAAATACCTAATCTTACTTTTCTCTTTTTAATCCTGAGGTGTTACAGTCATAAGTAACTGGTCATAGAATCATAGACTCATAGAATCATGGAATTGTTAAGGCTGGAAAAGACCCCTAAG
>VXBZ01001059.1:47874-59396 GCA_013399135.1 Heliornis fulica | reverse complement strand
CAGCTCCCTCAGCCTCCTCGTAGGGCCTGTTCTCCAGACCCTTCACCATCCTCGTTGCCCTTCTCTGGACACGCTCCAGCACCTCAACGTCCTTCTTGAAGTGAGGGGCCCAAAACTGGACACAGTACTCGAGGTGAGGCCTCACCAGTGCAGAATACAGGGGGATTATCACCTCCCTGCTCCTGCTGGCCACACCGTTCCTGATCCAAGCCAGGATGCCATTGGCCCTCTTGGCCACCTGGGCACACTGCTGGCTCATGTCTAGGCCATCAAACCTTCTTCCTCATATTTGTTTAGTCAGGACTCATCCTGACCAAGCGCTACTTTTTTGCAAAGGTTCTAGGAGCAGAATGGTTAAAGCTTAGATAGGTTTCAGCAACTGAGAAAAGAAAGTCTTCCAAAGAGGGAAATGAAGGGTCATTTGCCCTTAGAAAAGGTGTTATTTCTTTGTGTGGTGTGTAGCACCAACCTGACTGCAAAACTGTATCAGCATTTCTTTGCTCTAACTAAAAAGGTTGATGAGCACTAAATTAGTATATCTTTAAAATATCTTTCTCTTAGTTAATGAATTTGTCTCAAAAATCTTGGAGTTTTGTGCAGATTCCTGCTGATGTGATAATCCTCCATATAACAAAGTCTGTCCTGTGGATTTCACTGAGTGTAATAAAGCCCGTTAAACGTAAAGCATTTCTTCCCATCTCAGTTTGGAACATTATTATTAGAATAGTTTGTTAAATCATTTTATATATATAAATATATTCCTTCATTAAATCTCTATCCAGTCTCATTTAGGTGGCATTAATCCCCTCAAAGTCCAATCTTGCTTCATTTATGAGATTAGCAGTATTGTTTTCAGAGGCTTAGACAGAAAAACACCTGCACTTCATGGAACAGTTGTACCAGTCCCACTCCTATATATCAACTGTAAGGAGTTCTTCCCCACCTCCTCACCTTTCCCCCCCTCCCCCCTTTGGTAAATGAATTAGCTATGTTGTTCTTCAGATGACAGCATGCTTCTCAAATAAATGCTTAGTCTCTCACCCTTCTTTGAAGCTGATTTTCTCTTTTTTTCTTAATTTGTTTCAAACTGAACTTTACGTGACCCAACATCTGCAGTGATTGAAGCCTCTCTAAACTGAGTATGATGTTTAATTTTATCTTATTTTAGAGCTTCTTCCTGCAAGGATACTGAAGTGAAAGTTACAGGCATGACATGTTATCTTCCAGTCCAGTAGCTTTCTGTATATGACTCTGAATGCTTGCTGGGATGCAAGAACAAGCAGCAGCTGAGATGCACTATTACAGGTACAAATACATCCCTGATTCCATCCATAATCCTAGTGGACTGGAAGTGAGTACTGTGCACTTCTCTGCCACTTCATGCAGTGGTGACAGTTCAGGTTTGCAAAGCAATTGCCTTACTACTGAAGCCTGAAAACACCTCTATTGCCCTTCTGGATGCTTCAGAGGCAGTGTGACCATGCCACAGAAAGGATACAGGGGGATCAAGGTGTTGATACCCCTGTTATGCCAAGAATTGGGAAACTGCCAGGGAACACTGATCTTGGAAAGTGACTCACATTAACACCACACCCACACACATAATTAACACTGGCTTCATAAGAGAAAACAATGTTTTGCCAATGAGGCAACAGAGATTTTAAAAATCAAAAAATACCAGATTGGAAAAGAGACATCAAGGATCAGCTGGTCCAACCTTTCTTGGAAAAAAAGCACCAGCCAGACAAGGTGGCCCAGCACCCTAGTGAGAGCTGGAACATGGTGATGAGTGCTCCCCTAAGCAGACCCAACTCTTTCAGCTTTTGTTCACAGAACAGGCTTCCCAGCCCTTTGATCATCAGTGTGGCCCTTCACTGGACACCATCCAGCCTGTCCACTTTTTGGTTTTGTGTCTAGCAGGAATCAAAACTGCACAGTTGGCAAGCACTGAGCAAAGTAGGGTAATAACTTCTTTATCTCCAATGGTGATGACCTTGTTGATGCAACCCAGCATCTTGTTTGACCTTTTTGTGACTAAGATTTTTAATATCAGCCCACTCTTTATTCATAGCCCATATTATAAACTGCCAGTAAAGGTATAAAAAAGAGAGAAAAACTGAGAAAGTAAGATATGTATCACAGTGAAGAATAATTCCTTGAAAATGCTTGAAAGCATTTGATTAATATTCTGTAACAGTGATGCAAACAAATGGTGATCTAGTTTCTTTCTCCACTCCTCTCCTGGGAGACAACAGCAATCCACAGAATATCTGAACACAGTTTTAATTTTCTACCTTCAGGAATTCCTTTCAATTGCTTATAGAGAGCAGAGTGAAAATCTGAATAAATCATTCCTATGACAGAAGATATCTGAAAGAGCTCATAATGTGCTTTTATGTATTATAAAGATACATAAAACTACTCTGTTCATTGTGGTTTATTCTGACATGAATGAATTCCTGGGCCTCTTTGCCTCTTGAGTGAAGCAAGTACATTTTCTGCAAAATTATAATCCAGTTATTCAGGTATAATCTAGTCTGATCTCCCTGGATTAATGCATCATCTAGGTTATTTTCCATATGCAGAGTGGGCTATATAATTTTCTTTGATCTATTAATAAAGTACAACCCTGATAGGGTTTTTAAAGCTTCTTAGTGTAAATACAATCTTTAAGTGCTAGGTTTCAGGAAAACATTTGTTGCTGACTGTAAGAATTTTTGAATAGGAATAATTCTTCATATTAAGTAGGGTAATAGACATAAGTGAGAGAATTTTTTACTATAAATTCATGAACAGACTGAATTAAAGCTTATTTTTAAAGCAATAAAAGTCTATTGATTTAAAAAAATCAGTGTTCTCAAGATTTTTCGAGATGATAAAAAGTACACATAATATAAAATATGACAAACTCAGATAGATAAACCAGTAGCAACAGAATTAATTAAGCAAAGTTGTAAACATCCTAATAAAAAGACTAAATATTTATGAGGAATAAATGTACACACTGAAGCCATTAGAATTTCACTATTTTCTGAGTCCCAGCTAGCAACTGAATGGCACTAAAAGCAAATCTGAACCATTTTGGCACCTTTTAGCAAGCTCTTTGCACGAGATTTCTCATTACATAGGGATACTCTGACTTTGACAGAGTAAGGTATGGAAGTAGGGTATCAGTTATACAATTGAATCATGTTCTGTTAAGGAAACATTACAAAGTGCAATATTGTACAAAGTCTCTTTCAATAGAACTCATTTGACAAGACAGGTAATTATTGGTGGTCTTGTCAGAGAACCTATTTTGCAATTTTATTATCCTGTTGCTTTGTGAAGTTATCATTCATTTAAAAGACCGTGCAAGGACTTAAGGAGATGGTTCAGTGAGACAGGAAATTAACCTTTGGCTTTTATAAGCCTTAAAAAGCTTGGGTTTGGGCATCAGCTAATTGAAGGTATGAATTTTTGTGGAACTGACATACCAATGTTTCTATCCTCTAGTAATTATGCCCACTTGGATAGGGAAGATGTGTGACAGTTTTCAGGAAAGACAAAGAGAAAGGAGGAGAGAAGAGGAGAGGACAAAAGTGGGAGGGAGAAGAGAGAGAAGAGTGGAAATAAAGGAAAAGGTAATAAGGAAAAGGGAAAAGAAAAAACATTATTTATCTGATAACTGCCAAGTTAATATGAACAATAAATTAAAATCAATTAGCTCATTCAAACCACATGCCTACTTTAGAGAGGCTTTTGGACTAGCCAGTAAACCTGAGTTAAGAGTTTTTAGGAGTGATAATTTAATTAACAACGTTCAAGTTTGGTAACACTGAAGAAAATGGCTCTGTCATCACCTTTGTTACAGGGTGATTCTGCACTCAGCACCTACGCCTGACACCACCTGCTTGGGTAAATGTAACTTCTGGCCACAGCACCATCTGGCTGACTATTCTGCCTGGGCAGATCCAAGGGCATTCTTCTACATGAAAATGTACCAAAAAATCCCCAAGCTCCCTTGCAACACTAATGAAAGGCTTCTTTAGTATTGAAAGTATTAGGAAGGGAAAAAAACCCTCAACAATTATTACTGCAAAACTTTTGAGAGTCAGTGAAAATCTGTCTGGTTCTCAGCATGTAAAAGAAAACCACCTACTTTATTTCCAACCTGTCTTTATGCAGATCTTTGGCACTAGGCTGACATAGGCTGTTGGGGCTTTATTTGTGTGTGGTGGGGGAAGAGGGGGGCTAAAGTGTTATATAATATTTTGAGTGTACCTTAAACCTGAAGACATACTTGCTTTCAGTACTATAAATAGCAACGAAGTGAACCTAATGACTAGAGATAAGTCACTGTTGAGGAGAAACAAAGACACAGGTTATATAAATAGATTCATCTGAGATGCAATCTGCATTTGTTGAGCTGGAATACAGCTGAGAGAGTGAGGGCACAACTGCCACCACTCTCCCACCCAGCTAAAAATGAGTAAAGGACACTTCTAAATCTTAAAAAAGTTAAATGAACTAACAGGTTATGTCTGAAAAGCAGCAAAACACTTCCCCAACTTGCTCCTCTCCAAAGGGAACTCTGGCAGTCTGAGGGGGTGCAGAAGATTGTCTTGACCTAATTTTCTCTGCATGTATCCATTTGTGACAACATACTTCTCTTATTCAAATACTGGGAGACACACAAGTCAGCATTTGTAACTGTCAACGTGATAGATAAAAGCAAATTTCCCAGTCATTTAGGGATGATCAGAGCCACTGGACAGGAAGAACAACCTCCCACATTGCAAGAGCTCAAGGAAAACTAATTAATATGTATAGGGAAGAGAACTGTCACATTGCCATTTGTTTTTCTGATTTTGCTGCAATGTTATTTCAGTGCATCTTAGGAAAAAAAAAAAAACAATAGTCTTTCAAAAACACTGCAGATAAGGAAACATACCTCAGTGGTTGAGAAAAGAGGAGAGAAACCAATTCCAAAGAAGAAATCACAGAAAATAATCCTCAGGTTTCCAAAAGTAGGTGTCAGTGCTGTATAGGTACTGGCAGGTCCATGCATGGCTGTGTACCTTGTACAGTTCATAACCTAATCGTGTCAAGTATACAGACCTGGGGGTTTTGGTGGGGGTTTGCTGTATATCAACAGTCTGGAGAGAGACCAAGTGTGATATTGAGCATCATTTCCCATGCTCAGGTAGCAGTGTTGCCAGCTGCATGGGGTCTGTTAGAAGCTCCACCACGTCACTATGTCTATAGCTGCAGCCACTCTTACTGTACTGAGGCTGAATCTCTGGTGCCATGCAGACACACTGTAAAAATGGGGAGTTTTCTAATAAATCAGCTCTTTATTAAGTTTTACTTCTCCCTGGAAAATCCTCAAGTGAAGTATGACAGAGTGACTACATGCACAAGATCCATTGGCTCACTTTGTGTCTGGATGGGTCCAACAGTCCCATCTCTAACATGAATTGTCTGGCTTAGCTCACGTTATTAATAGGAGTCTGATTTCACTCTTCCCAACATCTTCAATCTCCTCTGTCCCCTTTGCTACCATTTCCCATTTTTATGAAGTCCCTGAAACACAGACTCAGTGCTGTGATTTTGTCCCTTCAAATCTCAGAGGGTGTATGGCTGTAATGATACTTCTCTTTCGCAGTTTTCTTTTGCTACGTGATTTTCCAGTCACGTATTTGCATTCCTTGTTTCCACCCTTCTCAGCTCTTCTCCTCCAACAAACCCCTCTGCCTTTCTGTTTGCCTCCCCCTCAACCTCCTTTAAGACACAATAAATGATGCAGCTGGACTGGCAGGTTTCATGCCTCAAATCGCTTCTCAGTTCAAATATTCCACCTAAACCCTGTACAGCCAGAATGCCATATATATTTAATTATATCATTCCTGAATGCAGTAACAGCTTCTTCTTTATAGATAAGACCTATAGGGATCCTGGATGCTGTAAGGACCCTATAAGGACCCAGGAGGACCACTGGAAAATTAGTTTGATTTGAGAAAGTGAAAGATTGTTTTCTTGCTCATAAGTGCTACATCCCTAGTCCTAGCTTTTAAAAGAATTTCATAAACTGTCTACTAAGTTGAAAAAGAAAAATGTCTCAAAAACCTTTCAGTTGTGAAAATGCAAATAACTTGTTTCACATTCAATTATTTTGTATTCATTTTAAACTTTTTTTTCTAGAACTGTGTTTGGTTTTCATTTTAAAGCATCACATATAAATCATATATATTTTCAATTCATTTAAAAATTATTTGATTCAACATACTCTATATCAAGCTCACTAGAAAGATAAAAAAGCTGTAAAATTATGAAAAATAAAGATAAGAAAGGGGGTTGATACATTAATGCTATCTGATGAAGAGAAAGGATTTTATCCAGTAACTCTGGATTACCACTAGAAGAAAGGATGCTACTTGTTTAGGGTTTTAGGACTTTTTATTTATTTAGTATTGTTAAAAGATTTTATGATAAGTGTCTTTGAAAGCTGCCTGTAATCTTAAAAAAAAATACAGGAAAAAAAATCAAATGCGTGAGCTAACAAGCAAAATGTGTTCATGATGCCCAAGGACAAGCAAAAACTGTATCATTTATCACACTCTCATTAGCAGGGTTATGGAATCATCTGGAAGTCTGTTTCTATTTTAGAAAGACTGAGAAGTCCAGTAATGGTAAGAGGCAATGCCCAACTTCTCTGGAAGGTAAATACTCTTTGATCCAGAATGAAGGTCCAACAGCAGTCTGCCACTTCAAAAGATAAATGTAGTCACAGAACTACTAGTGCCAAATGCCACTTGTATGTCCAAAAAATAAAACAAAACCAAAGAAACTGTAAGGGCAGGAAGGTGATTTCCTGGGAATGAGATGAAGAACAGAAATATATAAAAAAGTACATTTGGGAGACTGAAGTCACTGAGTGACCAGCATTGCAAAATGCACACAGCTGGGTACAACTACTTGCACACAGTAGTGGTAGGAGTGAGTACACATACACATACACACAAAACCTCACCAATGTATCTGCATTCTATGTGGAAACACAACAGTTCTAGAGATGTTTCTGTCAATTCTACATCATTTCACAAACTGGGTCAGACAAACACCACTACTAAATGATAAAGCTTCTATTTCCCTAAAGTGGAATCTGTAGTCAACTGCTGTAATTTTAAAAAGGTCTTTTATGAGGAAAAATACTACTGCCATTTCTACTTTCTACTGGAATCTCTTTGAACAAATGAGAAGGTGCAACTGTGGATATTACTTGGATACATACTAATTCACTTGCATCAGCTAGAACCATATAATCATTCTGCTTGGAAAAGAGCTCCAACATCATCTAGACCAACCATCCCCCTACCACTACTCACCCCTACCATATTACTCACCAGAGCATGTCCCCAAGTACCTCATCCAACCTTTCCTTGAACACCCAGAGGGACAGGGACTCCACCACCTCCCTGGGCAAGCGATTCCAATGCCTGATCAGTTATGTTTGCCAGCAACATAGTCTCTGAAATACTGAAACAAGGTTTTGAGCAAGCATACTTCACAAGGATCTGGATTTATTATGTGTCAGCTGAGCCAAACTGATTTACTGGTAAGTCTAAAATAACAAACTCCAGTGTGAGGTAATTAACACTGTAACTATCTTAAATTTGGACACTATTCATTCTGGATTTTGCATTAGAGTAATTCTATGCTAATAAAATATACAGTAACTTGCTTTAACTCTCATTTTTGCTACCAATTAAAATCAGAACATACTTCACAAAATTAAATGCATTTATAATAAAATGAACTAGTAAAACAAAACAAAACAAAAAAATAATCATGTGACCTACAAAGACTCAGACCAACAACTTACTCCAGAAAGTCTTTTGTTTCTGTTCTGTTTAGGAATATTTTTAGATGAAACTACTGCTTTTAGAATAAGATAGCACTAACATTTAGTTTGAAATTAGGAAGACCCTGTCCAAGTACTTCACTTAGTTTGTTGGCCTCAAAAGGACTCTCACACAGCTTAAATTACCTTAGTTCATAAGCCTGATTCAAAATTTAGTTATTTCCACAGAATAGTCCTACATATCAGTTCCTATTTGAGTTTGCCATCTTGAAGGTTCTAGGATGTTCAGGCTAACAAGACATTTATCTCAAATAAGAGATAAAACAATTTTCCATTCCATTTTGAAGGGTTTAATTTGTGTCATCACTGAGCTAAAATACAATTTGTCTCTTGAACACTGTTTCTTCTCTAAGCCCCTAAAAAGAGATGATTTTCAAGGTAATTTGCCACAGAGAATATATACCTAAAGAAGGTATTTTTGTGGATTTTTTTGTCATCTTATGCAGTCTTGACATACAACAGAAAGCTGAGGAGCATTAGGATTTCTTTCTTTCTTTAAAAAAAGAAAAATCACCAGTGCAGAAGCCCAATGGAGAGTGGAGGCTGTAATCTGGGAAACTAATTATTGCTAAATTACAGTATGCAAGGTCATTAACACAAATTAACCAGACTAAGAAAATAGTTTAGCAGTTTTGCTTAAATATGGGACATTTGTAGGCTACAATAAGATGCTTCTTTTCATTATTTTACTTAGATACATAACTACATACATATTCTGTCTAGAAAATAATTAGATGTTATTAATAAGCAAACAAGTAATGTCAGTGTTGTTATCAGAAGGGATATATTTTGACTTTCTATCTGCCTTCACAAGGGCAAGCTAAAGCTTTAATGCAAACTCATTCTATGTGGGTTCTTGAATAGGTTTACAGTGTTGACAGTATTTTAATAAAGATTACATGTTTACATTCACATTGGCCTTATACACTCCTACTCAATATCAGAGTCCACTTTAGTGTTCTGTAGTGTTTTTCTTAAATAGAAGAAGAAAAAAAAACCCACAACTATCAGTTATCTAGAGAAACCACTATCACTTAACTATTTTCAAAATTAATTAATCATATTGACCATTTTTACTCTGCATTTCAAGCTACAGTGAAACCAAACCTCTGTGTCATCATTTTAACCCAAGAGCAGATGTAGGTGTGCTACTGGTCATTATGCATTTTTTCCATTACTGATTATGCTGCACTTGAGTGTTTTTATTATTTCTAAGAAAGGGGATCAATAACAGACCTCTAAGTCACATCAGTTTTCAATACCATGATTTTGGCCATGTATTTTTCAGAGAAAGACACACAGCACAGTTGTGTGTTATAAAGAATATAAATAAATAAAGGGGGGAAAAGCTATGAAAATCATATGTGCCTCAACATAAAAGGTTTAAATTTGGCCAATGAGTTATGCAGGATGAATAATTCAAGGATGTCTATTCATACTCACAGTACTGTAGAAATTTGAATTTAAGAATTTAAGTATTTGCCTCTTGTGTGATTTTTATGCCTCTAATTTAATACCATTTCCTTTCTCAGAGAAATTAATGTGGCACTTTTTTGACATCTGTTCTTCAAAGAATTAGAAGGAGGGTTCTTAAAAAAAAATAGTGTTTTATGTAAACCTGCCCATTTCTATCAGACTGTACAATAATTTAAGTTATGAGGGATTACTTTTCATTTCATTCATATTCATTAGCAGTGGGCAGATATCAGAAGAATGTGGGCTACTGAAGGGAACTCCAAAGTTAAGAATTAATTTTTACTATAAAGTGCTGCAGGGAACAGAAATGGAAAAAAAGTAGAAACACACTGTACACCAAGTAACTTCTGGGAGATAAAACAAGTTCTAGGTATCTTGGGGGTGGACTGTCCCTTTTTGAAAACATCACAATTCAACCTTCAGTTCTAAACATGGGAACCAAAAGAGCAAGCATGACACTTTATCTAAAGGAAAAGCAATACACCCATGAATTGCTGCTTTAAGAAATTGCCTGACAAATCAAACAGAAAGAAAAAAAAAATTATCCCCTTGTTTACTACTCATAATATGATGTAGCAGATCGGAAGGGTGGCGATTTGAAACATTAATGCATTCCAAAACTTTTTTAGAAGCAATGTAATTGCAGTTCAGATCAATGCATCTGAGAATATTGTCTTCTACAAGAAACAACTCTAATTATCTGGTATTTATGCAATCAAAAATATTCATTGGCATTGCTTGTTATGTGTGTATTCTATTTATAAAATGCAGTAATTGCTATTTGTATTTACACAATTACAAACACTGCCAACTATTTTGAAAGTGAACTTGAAGAAGAATTATACCTGCGGTAGAAGACTCTGTTTTACTACTTATCCTTCTAAGTAAGTTTATTTTATTTGAAAATATCTGGAACCAAGGGTTACATGTCCAGGAGAATAAACATGTTTATGAAATTACTTTGGTTTTTCTGTGAGGAAAACAGACATATATATCCAAAAGACAACTATATTTTTAAGCATGTTATCAGACTTCACCTGCAGAAAGAGCATCTTGCAGTGACACCAGGAAAACACTCTCAGCACAGTGAGAAATTTGTTCTGTACCACTAAACTCTTCTGTCAAGTCTCAAACCATCATGATCTCAGAGAATGCTTTAATTTTTCATGAAGTGTGATATCACCAGCACATATGAACACTGTCCACTGTTAAACTCTGCACACAGATTCAGTGACCTCTTCACTAAATTTCTGACACAGTCTCATTAATGTCACTGCCAGGTACCAAAGCTTCTCTAGAGAACAACTCATTCACACACAAGAACAGGAGCATCTTCTGTAGACAATAAAATAAACAATTTACATCATAGTAATAATAATTAGTGGTATGGTAAAAGATACTTCAAATCAATTGAAAGCATTACAAATGTAGAGCAACCAAATTATACACTAAGCAATCTCTGAACAAGGATATTTTTGCTTAAGGAAAAATGGGTAATGATCCAGAAATTACAGAGATAGCTTGCAATAATTGACTTTTTAACATACAAGAAAATGGAGAGGCACAAAGATCTACAAAACCAGATGTCTGTAATATTTTAAAGCAGTTCTATTTATGTATGGCATTTTTTGAGGAGTATTCAAAATAAGCCTCAGTCGGTATACAGCCCAGTTCAGCACATTTATCCAAATCACACAGCACGGGGCCACACTCTGCGTTCAAGGCCAAGTCCTGCAAAATGCTGAGAACCACAGAAAAGTTTCTTCCAATTTCAGAATAGATGAGGAAGTATGTAGTGTATCAATCTTATGTATTTGTGTGTGTAAGGAGATGCCTTGTCCTACAAGACTCAAGCAGAAGTTAACAGATGGAAAGTAGTGGATGGGAAGATTTATCTTTATATAAACTATCCCTTAGCTGAGCAAGGATCACCATAACCTCAAGAACCACATGGCAGCCCAGCACCTTTCAATCAACAGTTATGACTTCCAGCAGATCCTGAAGTATTTGGATTTGAAAAACTCCAACATAACAATCTTCTTCCAGTGGAGCTAAAGCATCTTGTCTGTCTTTTGCATTCATAGAGCAGTCTCACTCCATGCTAAAAGTTACTATATGTTTTCATAGAATCATAGAATCATAG
>VXBZ01001059.1:14114-47466 GCA_013399135.1 Heliornis fulica | reverse complement strand
TGCAGAATACAGGGGGATTATCACCTCCCTGCTCCTGCTGGCCACACCGTTCCTGATCCAAGCCAGGATGCCATTGGTCCTCTTGGCCACCTGGGCACACTGCTGGCTCATGTTTAGGGGGCTGTCAACCAACACCCCCAGGTCCCTTTCCCCCAGGCTGCTCTCCAGCCACTCCTGGCCAAGCCTGTGACGTTGCCTGGGGTTGTTGTGACCCAAGTGCAGGACCCGGCATTTGGCCTTGTTGAATGTCATATTGTTGGCCCCAGCCCAACCATCCAGCCTGTCCAGATCCCTCTGCAGGGCCTTCCTACCCTCCAGCAGATCCACACTCCCACCCAATTTGGTGTCATCTGCAAACTTACTGAGGGTGCATTCAATCCCCTCGTCCAGATCATCTATGAAGATGTTGAACAGAACTGGTCCCAACACCCAGCCCTTTGTTAAGGCTTGCTTGCTAATAAACAGGGTTTTTTAACATGTCCCTGAACAAATATGCATTGATGAAAACAAAAAGGGAATTTGTGGGTAGGGGGTACTCTTATGCACCATGTCAGATCATGCTTCTAATATTCACTTTATCACAGATTCTTTCACAAATAGCCCCTGGTTTATAGATATTTTCATCTGTCTCAATCCACACTCCACACACGGAGTATTTCTGAGAGGAGGACAAGACACTCAGGTAAGGTGTCTTCTACATGTGTCTTCTACATCCCAGGCAACACCTCAGACATCAGGTTGTAGAAGAAGTTAAAAAGGCAGCACAGCAATAACTTTGCTGCTTTCTGTGGCAGTGTTTCTGGAGCAATACCCCTTTCTATATCTTGCCATAAAAATAGGCAAGAGACCATTTTCTGCAGAAGCACTACACTTAAATGGAAGAATTCCACCTGATTCACACAGAGATGAGGAATATGTCACAAATGTATGCAGCCATACCAGCCTGTCCTTGGGGAACAGAACCAGTCTGATTATTACTTCAATTTTTTTAATCAAAATCACCCAAAAGTATTTTAATTGAAAGAAAGTAACTGCACAAAAGGAGATGGGAGATATATATGTATATATAGTATCTATTGTAATTACTTATTTACTTTATTTACTGCTATGCAAACTACTTTAAAGAGGAGACTTTCAATGCCTATGTATGTCCTTCTGTGAAAATAAATATTGATCTCCTATCTGTTTATGTTTGGTTCTTCCATCTTCCTTCAGGCTTTGCAGGAAGGCTTTGCTCACCTTATAGAAAAATACTTTTCAAAATCAATCTTAGAGAGGTGTAATTTTTCCTTTTTGTTATTTATTGCATATGTACTTTTATCACATGGGTATTTAAGGGTTTTGATATTTTTTCAATCCCTCCTTCTGATGCATTCCTTTTTGTTACAGTTTTCCCCCTTTGCTCTGGAGATGTGGTATCAGGAAACTACCTGACACAGAAGATTAATGTCAAAGTCTGTTGGAACTGTTATTGCATACCAAAGAGAGTTCCTTGCTTTCCTTTCATTGGTAATTCCAAGGCAAAAAACTCTTTTACTCATGGGTAATTTTAATCTTCATCTAAATATCTCTTTTTGCTTTCCTTCAAGAGATCTGTCTCAGTAGGTTTTGCTTGGATTCTTATGGTAGCTATGAAAGCTTCTTCGTTTTTAATTTAATTTTTCAGCATTCTCTTCTAATACATTTTCCTCCAGACACCAAATATTTCTTTTTTTGACCCAATTTGCATGTTACAAGGGCTCCCAGTTAGACAAGAGATAAATAATAATTACAAAAACCTGAAATGGAAGGCACTTAGACATGTGTCCCATTCTGCCATAGTATTTTGTGTAGCAACAGAAAGAAATAAAACCCTGATTGTAGTGGAAGAGAAAACTGCTGATGTAAGTTCATTATTAAAATCATGTCAATATCAAAACACCAGCCTGGTGATAACAACACCTACACTGCTTTGCTTTGAAGTGATGGGTCATAAAAATTGCCTGGTAAACAGTTTCACCCTTAGCCCTCTTGCATATCACAAAAATATATTCTTTCAATACCCATTAATTTTCCTCTTATTTAAGTATATTTATAATTGGGTTTATTCTATTGGTTAGTACTTGACATCAGAGAACTCCAGAAAAATTAAAATAATTCTACTAAATGTAGTGATACAGTAGGATTTTCCTAGTTATTTTGTTCTGATCTAGATACATCTTCTATCCCTAATGAGAAAGTTAAATCCCCTTTAGTTTGCTCATATCTTTTCTCAAGGTCATATTAAAATATGTAATATCCACTCAAAAATTAGCAAAAATATTTAAATTAATTATATGAAAGGTGTTACCTTCAACCAAAGATGTTTCAGATTAATTTTTTTTAGAATTATACTTAATAAACTGCAAAAATAACATTTAATATGATTAATAATGTTATTCTCTATCCATATCAAATGGAGATCTGCAATGCTTTATGTTTCTCAAGATACCCTGTTATAATCAATTTTTTTTAACCAAATAAGCTTAGAATCAGAGCTGTCTCAGGTGAGAAGTTAGCCCCTATACTATTAGGATACCTATCTGCCACTCTGCAGCTCTTCTGAGCTATGAAACTTGTCCACAGCCTAAATGTCCCAATGTGGATATCTGGCCTAGTTACAAACTCTACTCATTAATTTCTTTGTATGATCACTCCTTAATTGCTAATCTAATTAATTTATTTATGGCCCAAGTTTACTAGTCTCAAATCCTTTCAAATCTCATTTAAGATTGCCTAAATGGCAATTTCTAAGCTTCCCAAAAAGGATGCCACTCAGACATCATATACATAGTTTTTCCCTATTTTAACACTCTAAGTTATGTTCCCTGGTATTCCAGTGATTTTCTTTCACTACCTTATTCTCATATATATTTAAATTACCTAGAGAATAATTAATCTGGTTTTGTTCTTGTATACCTGTAGCTTGTATTTTGCCCTCTTAATATTTCAGTGAAGAAGAATCTCTTAAATTTTAGATACAGAAAGGCATACCCACTTTTAAATTAGTGAAAACATGACTAAGGTTTGTTCATTGTTGGTTTTTTCCTTCAGATAGGGAAAAATTTTGCACTCTTGCACCTTTTGCAAATTTTGCACCTCTTGCATTCCTAGGAAATCAATGCAGCTGACAATTATAAATATTTTTGCTGCCTCAGTCTGGTTTCCATACAAATTACAATTGCATGAGTTTACTAAGATGTATGACACAGAAAACCTGAAATGTAACAAAAAATAATTTTAACACTGATAAAAATCTATGAATATCAGAAAAATAGGGACTGCAAAGCAGCAAAACCCTTCCAGCAAAGAATCACAAGTACCAAGACAATTCCACAAGAGAGACTTGTGAATGCTGAAATACAAACATTGATACCACACTATGACAAAGAAAAAAGATAAGAGTCAAAGCATCATGATCCAGATAAAAATCTTTGTAACATATCAGATTGATTGATATTTTCTGTATACAATCTGCAATCTCTCTGTTTAGGTCTAGTGAATCTTGATCTGTATCAGGAAGGATAATTCTTTTATCAGAGCAGTGTCAGAAAGTACCAGCAGCTGGTACTAACACAGTGTGAGCATTTTATGCTGAGTTTTGAACAAGATAATGCAAATATTTCTCCCAAGTAACTTCCTAATCTCACCCAAGGAAGTATGAAAGGGAAGTAACACCACAAAATTCCTCTTAAATGAGATTTCTCTGCTTGATTCTTGGGAGGAAGTTAAGTAGGGGAAAGAGAAAAGAAAACTGGTACATGGAGAACCCAACTCTGGTAGAAATGTTCTTGAATTCAACTATACAAAGAATCCCAGCAAAAGGGTGATATTTGAACTTGTGGAAAAATCTACACAAGAAGGCTTGGAAAACTTCTAGACACTTAAAATAAATTTGAAAGAGCAGGTTTGTTACCTTTGTTGCTATTTTCTCTTCCCCCAAGTGACATCCTCCAGTGTAGTGGCAGAGGAATTAAGATATGTTGTTAAAGATTTGGACAAATGACTTTCAGTCATGCTCTTTACTCATGCAGAAGCCTACTCAGGATGTCCAGTTGAAAGTGTCCATTGGCATTAAGGGACCAAGTAAACCTCAGTACACTTGTAGACTTAATATTGTTTAGTAATACTAAGAAATGTGGTCTACTTGAGCTAACCAGATGAAGTAACTCTAATCTTTATGATCTACCAATCTTCTCTCAAAACAATTTGATGAGAAATTAATCTTCACTGCAGAGTCCTGTCCAGCACAAGCATGTCACTGACAGGGCCAGTGCTGTTTAATGTCTCCATCAGTGACATAATGGGATGGAGTGCACCCTCTGCAAATTAGGTTTAACTGAAAGAAGGTAGATTCACTCTAGGTACAAGGAAGAAAATGAGTATGATGAGGGTGGTAAAATACTGGAGAGGATGCCCCATCTGTTTTTACACAAAGCCTAGTGTTTATCTGGGACTTAGATATTGTTTCATTTACATTGTGCAGGCTTTACATTTGTGACAACACTGTAAATCTTTAAGATGGGGTAAAAATAGCACTTAAACTTTGCTTAGAATATTTTCCCAGCTCTAGTATTCATTCATAATGAAGGTTATTTGCTGTACTTAATTCCCCAGCAACTGAACAACAAACTACAGACAACCAGAAGTTAATGTAAAGAAAACCACAGCAATGCCACTAACACTGGAAAATCAAATTTCCTTTTTGCATATTCCCTCTTTAGGAAACAGGCATTTACTCTGATATCTATAACCACACCACCTGGGGTTGGTTTTTTTTTCCCTATTAGTCATGTTGGCAAAGAACAGCTGGACATATTTTGTGATTTTGTTGGTGAGTTTTGCAGCACTCCCATAACATCTGAAGGAACACCACATGTGTGATGTTTATCATCTTTTCCAGAATACCACCTCAGGCTGCTGAATAAAATGACTGAAATGAATAATTTCAGCCTGCACCACTTCAATCTATTCGTGACCGATAAATATGTGCACAGCCCGATTCCCTCCTGCTACCCCCAAGTCATTCATTACTTAAACATTCCCATCTGGCCACTACATCTCCTTGCTCACTGAATCATCTGGCACATGCTTCTTTTCCCTCCTTTATCTGATAAGATATATTGTGATTATCTTCACTGTGTTCCTCCAATTTGTGGAGACAAATAAGAATGAGGGGGGGGGAAAGAAAAGATTTAAAACTTTGAAAATTGTAGCTTCTTCTAGTCATGATGAGCTTCCAAAGCCTCCATGCACCTTATGATGCTATTTTTCAAACTGTTCTCCAAAATCACCAACATAGAATTATAGAATGGATTGGGCTGGAAGGGACCCCAAAGATCACCTAGTTCCAACCCTCCTGCCATGTGCAAGGACACTTCTTGCTAGACCAGGCTGCTCAAAGCCTCATTGAATCTGGCCTTGAACAGCTCCAAGGAGGAGGCAGCCACCACTTCCCTGGGCAACCTGGGCCAACGTTTCAGCACTCCCATAGTGAAGAGCTTCTTCCTAATGTCCAATCTAAATCTACCCCCTTCCAACTTAAAACCATTCCCCCTCATCCTACCACTACATGCCCTTCTAAAAGGTCCCTCTCAAGTTTTTTTGTAGTCTCCTTCAGATGCTGGAAGGCTTCTGTAACATCTCTTTGGAGCCTTCTCTTGTCCAGGCTGAACAGTCCCAACCCTCTCAGCCTGTCTTCATAGGAGATATGCTCCAGCCTTCTAATCACCTTTGTGGCTCTCCACTGGAGCTCTTCCAACAGTTTCAAGTCCTTCCTATGTTGAGGACTCCAGAGCTGGACACAGCACTCCAGGTGGGGTCTCACAAGAGCAGAGTAGATGAGGAGAATCACCTCCCCCAACCTGCTGCCCATGTTCCTTTTGATGCAGCCCAGGATATGGTTGGCACATCTCAAGCTTCTCATCACCAGCACCCCACAAATGTTGGCACTATGGTCAGACTTCAGCTAACAACTACTTTTGAACCCATACTGTAAACTAATGTTGGTAAATTGGAGTAATCATGACTACAAGCAAATCAAATCAGGCTGAAGAGCTCCTCTTTTCCAGATGGAGGTGTCCATTTAGGCATGCTTCAAACCTGCAGAACCCTATCAGCCTTTCAATTGTTACCTCTGATGTTATTATGTTGCAGGTGTAAAGAAAACCTTCACAAGGGGGTGGGGGAGAGGAGGAGAAGCATTTAATTATTTTTTAAAAGTCCTACAGTAATAAATTTGATTACACTACTAAAAGTGCAAACCCTTCAGAATAATGAAGAAAACCCAACATCTTTCCCTCCTCTAGGATATTTGTTCAAGGTTTCATGGTTAACAATGAAGATGCAAATACTGAAGATTGTAGAATAAACTATTTCACTTCAAAGAGACCTGTAATGATCATCTAGTCCAACTCTCTGACCAATTCAGCACTGGCTAAAAGTTAAAGCATATTGTTAAGGGTGTTGTTGTCCAAAGGTTGTTGTTCAAACACTGACAGGCTTGAGGCATTAACCACCTCTCTAGGAAGCCATTTCTGGTGTTAGACCATTCTCTCAGTGAAGAAATGCTTCCTGATATGAGTATGAACCTCCTTTGGTGCAGCTTTGAACCGTTCCCCCTTGTCCTGTCACTGGACACCATGGAGCAGAGCTAAGCATATTCCTCTCCCCTTCCTCAGGAAGCTGTAGAGCTCCATGAGGTCCCACCTCAACCTTCTTTATTCCAAACTAGACAAGCCCAAAGTCCTTAATCACCCCCCATTGGACATGCCTCAAAGTCCTTCCACCAGCTTCATGGGTCCTCCTCCTGACGCATTCAAGGACCTTCGCATCCCTCTTAAATTGGGGTCCCTCAAGGTCCAATTTCTGATCCTATAAGGTCAACAAGAACCAAATATATCAAAATAAACATAATTTCCAGCTGGTTAAAAAACAGAAAATAATTTCAGTGCTATAGTTTCCATGTAAGGGGGAACACTAATTCAAAGTGGTCACTGCTTTAATTGAGCAAAGAACATCAAGTGTCTTGCAGCTGCTCTTGTATGCAATCACAGCATTCACACAGAAGAAATCAGAAACCAGACTCTGAGGTCTAAAAAAGTTTAAAATCCTGTTGTGAGAGCAGAGCTGACAGCTTTCAATATGTGCTGCTCTCCCCTGGTCAACAGCAGGCAGAGCTGTTCTTTCCACGGAGAGAGGCTCTGCCGAGGGCGCACAATATGTGTGTGAGCTCCTACTGTTCCTCACAGGAGAAGCTGCAGCCTGCTTCAGAAATGTAGGACAGTCGGGAAAAGCATGGGAAAGGAGGGCATGACACACCTACACAGCTCCCATGAGGTGTTCTGGTGTCTCCTCGTTAGGCAGGCACTAATTATTTTCAGACAGAGCTGTAATGAAATGCTTCTTGATTCGATTCAACAAATGGTTTCAACATAGGATGTGACTGAAAATAGAATATATTGTTTACATGTCATCAAAATGAGAACAGAATTTCAGGTTTTGCCCCTGGGAAGGGGGAAATCAGGAAAATTCTAGGAAAAATTCTTTTAAATTACATTATAATGCATAGTAATTGAAGTTTAAAAGCACATTAAAAATATCAGTGGCTTGTGATGAGTTATCAAGATAAAGCTTCACGACATACTAAACAGCTCACCAGACTGTGGTGACATTTTTCATGATATCAAATTTGAATAGACTGACAGTAGTGGAGAATATAGCAAGAATCTGATTCAGTTTTCAACACCAAACATTGTAAAACAATTTTGTTTGGTTGATATGCTTTTAAGTAAAAGAACTTGAAACCATACGATTATGACAGAATGACATAGTTTGATTTTATAAGTATAATCATGAGGAATAAATCTGGGAATAGGAATCATGTTTAAAATAATTTCTACATTTTGAACTATATTTTTGGTCAGTTAACATTATTTTAAGCAGATATCACTGATATTGTTACTACACAATGAGGAAGTATTTTTTTTTTAAATCATTAAAATTAAACTGAGGGAGAGATACAAAGGGACCTCAGTGAAAAAGAAACCTTACAAAGTACTGACAGTAGAAAAAAAACCTCTTTTTTAATATATACATCTATGATACATATCATTAAACAAAATTCTCTGGCCTCCTTTATTGAATTGATTTCATTCTTTCTTAGAAATTCTGTGTCTGAAATAAAACATCATTTCCTGGCTTCCTTACCAATTACTTCCAATCCTAAAAAAAACCCTGCTCATCTATTGATCTACTTCACAAACCATCTCTATTAAAATAAATAATTTTTATTCTTAAGGGAAAAAAATACATTTTCTGTTGGCTTGATTGGAATACATTTTCCATTTACCTGGTTTTATATAGTAAGAAGTTGCCTATTGTTCTATGCAAAACACATTTGTGTAGAGACATAAAGATTATTCCATCAGACACCTGAATACCCCCGAGAACTCTGTTCTCAAGACCTCTGGGCCAGTAAATCTATACAGTGTGCCTAAATGTCTTATACTATTAGTATAAGCCACCACAGATGTGTATTTTCCTGTTGAAATAAACACTTTGTGCAGTGCTTAAAAGTTGGAGCTATACTTTTGTGCTTATCAGGTTTAAATTCAAAGTGCTTGCAAAGAACTTGACAGGTTGAGAACAACTCATATGAGAATTTGCAAATACAATGTCTTGGCAGACAGAATTCACCTCAATAGAAATAATATTCTTTGCACATACTGCTGCTGAGCAGGAAAAAAGCTCCAACAACCTATAGCTAGATATGGGGTAACACAAACTTGTTAAGTACATGACCCCCCCCAGCACTCAAATTAATAGAAGAACAGTACAAGAGGCATAATTGTACAAAAGATATTGGCCAATATTGGCCACTTTTGTCAAATTCACACAGGTAGCAGCAGGAAGGAGTTATGAACCTAAGAAAAGCTATCAGAAAGTGTTTCATCCAAGCTCAATTCTATTTTGTGTGGCCATGGTAATGAGATCTCTGAAGGAAACCACCACCAATACAGATACTCTGCTCAGAGACACGAGATGGGAAACTCAGTTAACAGGATCAGCAAGGGAAACAAGTCCCACACAAGAAAATTGATCACTGAGTGGGGATTGTACATCCTCCAAAGTGGCTACCCCTCCAAATTACACTTCTTTGAAGATGGTACTGGCTCTCTGTGTTCCATCCATGTAAAAGTCAGAAGCAAAAGTGTTAATATGAAAATGGCTCTAAAGAAGCTGTAGAAATCACATATTAATCTTAATGTCACTGAATATTTGGGGAGAAAAAACACTGGTCCTTTTAAGGATGACTGTCTTGCAAATTAAGACTAACAGAGACAGGATTTTATTCTGGGAAGATCAGAACCAAATAGCCGGCTTAGGCAGGCAACAAAGAGAGCATTAAAAGGAGATGCAGCTTTCCTTTCTGACAAAGCATGGAATTATGACACCAAAAGTAGATATACTCCTTCTAAAAATCCAGAAACCCTAAAACTTGAAGGTATGTGTTTCCTAATTTCCTGCTTTAAAAGTAAACTGCTGAGAGGGGGTCTATGTTTTCTCAGTTCTGTTCCCACCCAGCAAAATTCTATCACATGCACCATGTGACGATGCCACAAATCTGTATTTTTTTCCCAAAGGCTTGCTCCTGTTTAATAAACTGTTAGGAAGACCAACACACACACACAAACAAAATATGCTCCTTTTAAACACTTGTATGGAGCTAGTTCTTAGATGTTGATTTTAACAAAGTGCATCATCTAATCCTGTCACACTTGATGAGAGCAACGTTCCACAGGCTTGAATGGAAAAAGCAATGACAAGACTTTAGGGTCCAGTACTGTAGCTGGCTAACATTATATCTCCTATGCAGTACTGCAGTTCCTCATCTTCATATTTTCCCATTAACATCTACCATATGCCTAGAGTATCTATTTAACACAGAAGTGTAATTATTTTACCTAATTAACTGATACATTAAATCAGAGGTTGACTCTGCAAAGTAAGTTGAACCACACACCAATTATGGATTGTGATGCATATTTTCATTCTTACAATTGTCAATGGAGTTTCTGACTGTGATTAATGCAAAATGATTAACTTAATTTTTATAATTTTCTCTTCCTAAAATGTGTAAATCTATTCTGGTATTGGCAAAAGGTCTCGAAATTACAGCTGAGGGAGTTAATTTTTCCTTTATTTAGTGAATGCAATCGCCATTAGCTCAACCCCACCAATACTTTATAAACCCCCAAACACTGTTTATGTGATGATTTTAAAAAAAAAAAAGAATCCCAGTCTTTACTGGTTTTCTATTTTTCAGAAGTACCTCACTGAAATCTGCATCCATCATCTGCAGTCTGAATATCTGCCTGGCACTCTAAACAAATTAGTTATAATGCCCAGGAAGCCAGTCTGGATTTACAGTCTTATTGCAAGTGGTTAATGTGCCTTTGCCCGCCCTAAATGCACACTGTGTCAACTGGCTACTCATTAATGAGCTATTTTAATGCAAAATGCACATAGATATGTACAGTGATTAATTAGAAGGGTTATGGAGGAAATGCTGTAACTTTATCATTTACTTCCTTGCCCATTTGCATTTGAACTTACCACACTGAGTCAGTCCTTTTTATTCCTTCTGACACTATGTTTAGAACACTGAGACTTTTAAAACAAAGTGACTATTTTAAACAAGAAAATTCCCAGTTCTGTTACAATTTCATTCTTCTCCAGCAATATCACCAGTATTGTTTTCCTATTGCCTTTGTGCCTGTCCTCTCTGGATCTTTTTCACCATAATCCTACCAGCTCTCTATTTTGATAGAGCATAGGAGGAAAATTAAGCATCTATCTAGAAGAAGCTCTCATGCAAGAGATAAAAGCTGTCTATAGGCTCCTACAAACTCAGTAGGAAGGTTCAGCTTTCCTTACATTAACGAGTCAGCAAAACCTTGAATATCACTTAATGGAGACACTAGTGGTGGCCTTCCATGTATTCATCCTCCATGTATCTGTGCCAACTCTGCATTCAGTATCAAAGATGCAGCTTATTGCAAAAATTAGGATGTAAACATAGATAAGGATTTTATTTTACTACTATGGCTGTATGTATATGCTGTAAAAGCACTAAGTGTAAGTAGCAAGCACTTTCCCTGGACCATTGCTGCAAGGAGAGCTAATTCACAAATCAAAGTTATTCTGTCCAGCCTAAACTGCATCAATACTGTAACTACTACATCACTTCTATAACCTTTCACAGTACAACATTAAATTAAAATTAATGATGGCCACACCAAAAAAAAAAAAAAGTATTACTCCATGGCATTTAGTGACTGACTTAAATAGAAATGTCACATGAAACAGTTTCATTTTGCCAGCATTTGACAGATCTAAAGAAACATTTCCAGATTTACATGCCAAACCATGTTTCCATGGGAAACCCTTTTCCATTCCTCTTGATAGCTTAGTTGTTTAGATCTTGGCAGCTCACCTGGGCTGCTGAAACCCTGGATTACCTGGAAGACTAAACATGAGCTTCTGACATCGATATCTCCTAGGCAGGCTGCCAGGTGAACAGCTTCAAACCAGAACACTATTTTCCTGAAACTGTTTCAAAATATTTGGGTGTCTAAAAGAAAATGCATTTCATAGAATCATAGAATGATTAGGGTTGGAAGCGACTCCCAGAGGTCATCTAGTCCAATGCCCCTGCAAGAAGCAGGGACACCCCCAACTACATCAGGTTGCTCAGGGCCTCATCCAACCTGGCCTTGAACGTCTCCAGGGATCCAGGGGCATCCACCACCTCCCTGGGCAACCTGTTCCAGTGCTCCACCACTCTCACAG
Organism: Heliornis fulica; assembly: GCA_013399135.1. NCBI lineage: Eukaryota > Metazoa > Chordata > Aves > Gruiformes > Heliornithidae > Heliornis > Heliornis fulica. The sequence continues at coordinate 35,595 of VXBZ01001059.1, read as the reverse complement.
CAAAGAACTTTTTTCTAATATCCAATCTAAATCTCCCTCCCTCTATTTTGAAACCATCACCCCTTGTCCTGTCACAACAGGCCCTACTGAACAGCCTCTCCCCATCTTTCTTGTAGGCCCCCTTGAGGTCCTGGCAGAGCGCTAGAAGGTCTCCCCGGAGCCTCCTCTTCTCCAGGCTCAACAGCCCCAACTCTCTCAGCCTGTCCTTGTAGGAAAGGTGCTCCAGCCCCTTTAGCATCTCTGTGGCCTCCTCTGGACCCTCTCCAACTGGTCCATGTCCTTCTTGTGTTGGGGGTTCCAGAACTGGACACAGTACTCCAGGTGAGGTCTCACAAGGGCAGAGTATAAAGTCTTCCTCAGAATAGAACTTTCACTCCCCACTCAACATTGCCCAATTTATTTTTTTTCTTTAGTATTAGTTAAACTTTTCAAAATCAGTTTCTGCTCTCTCCTATTCCATACACTTTAATGTCGAGGAGATATCACAGCAAACCACTGCTGAAGTGCTGCCCTTGTACAGGACAGCATTTTTGTCCTAGATTATGATCCAATACTTTTCTCGCATTATTGCAGCATGAGTTTTAGTAAAGATGAATAAATTATTGACTAAATTGTGGGTTTATCCAGAGGCATTGCAAGGCATACTAAATATATGCAAATTCAGAAAGTATGGTCAGTGTTTTCACAGGTGTAGCTGAGACTACTACAGTAATTACCAGACTAGATTTATCTCAGATTAATGCAAATTAGATGCAATTACAATAAAACAAACAGAAATAACTAATAGAAACATTTTAAGATTCTCTGGCTAATAAGATTCAAAATTAAGTGCTTTAAAGAAAACAGTAAATGTGTAGATATTTGACAGCTAAAAACCTTGGATTTCTTCTCACTTAAAATGTTTCATTAATAAATTTCACAGAATTACTTTTAATTTTTCAAATTAAAGCTTAATTACCTTAACAGATACAGAGGTTTGATCAGTAAGATAACCAATGTGCAGCAGCATTGAACAATCTGAACAATTGTGTCAAAGCAAACCAGCATATAACTCACATCACAGAATCACACATCATCCAGTGCCAAGTGTCCTGCCATAAATGTGCACAAGCATATTATCTGTTCTTGCAATACAGAACTGAGCCTACAAGTAGGAAATTCCTAAATATTCTAGATGATCCTGCTCAGGCAGGGGATTGGACTGGATGATCTTTCGAGGTCTCTTCCAGCTCCTGATATTCTGTGATTCTGTGAAATATTCACTGGAAGGGGAGCCCAGGATGAAACTCTAAATTGCACAGGCAGCATATAAGCAATATATGAAATATATATTGAAAACTAAGCTAAGTGCATTGATCAACAGGGCAAATATCATGCTTTCTACCATTTTCCTTCAAAAGAATCTGTAACTCTCTATTCTTAGACTTTTAAGCCTTTTTAAATACATAAGTAGCTCTCACAGTGCTGGTATTAGGGCCAGATTTTCAAAGGAGTTTAGCTCTTATTTTAGCACCTAAATAAACCAGCAGATTATCAAGTAAGCTCAGCTTGTGGTCATTAAGAATCTTAGGAGTAGGAGGGAGACCAAGCATCGATGTCTTGAGCACTTTTTCACAGTTTGACCCTTTAATTTTCTCACTCTAAAGGATGCTGGAAATTCTGATTCTACATCTAGGTGCCATATATATAATTAAATCTTTAGGGTTTTCAGAAAGAGAATATAAAAAATCCCACACTTAATAGTAAATGGGACAGAGATCATGCTAAACTAACTTTATCCCTATCTGACTGCATTACAGTAGCTGCCTTAGCTCTGTATGTTGTAATCTTGCCTAAAATGTAAATTTCCCACTCCAAAGTGAGCTGAAAGCTCACCTTCCAGGCTTGGACTTTGATAGAAATTCCTCTATTTGTTCTCCTACACTGCATGCATCAGCCCAAGATCTCCTGCATTCTCATAAGCAGCTTTAATGCTTTACCAGCATTTTTACACAGGGGAAGGTATATGGTTTGATATTCTCCCATAAGCACAGGAAAAAATTGCCAAAAGCACTAAAAATATCAATGCAAATTTACTTTGAGCAGAAATTCTGACCAACAGCAATTGCAAACAATTTATGGTACAGCTGGTGATTCATCAGAAGTAAAAAAGCACCAAAATATGAGGTGTAGCAATGGGACAGAGCAACACAACACTGGCTGCTCACTCACGGTTTGGTCTGTTGAAAGTGGAGGGGATGCAGAGAGAGGGGGAATAGAAAATTATGATATGCAGATTGCTGAAGAATAGAACAATAAAATAAGAAATTAAAATGCTGTAATGGATCGAGAGCAGNGGCTGGAGCACCTTTCCTACGAGGACAGGCTGAGAGAGTTGGGGCTGTTCAGCCTGGAGAAGAGGAGGCTCCGGGGAGACCTTCTAGTGCTCTGCCAGGACCTCAAGGGGGCCTACAAGAAAGATGGGGAGAGGCTGTTCAGTAGGGCCTGTTGTGACAGGACAAGGGGTGATGGCTTTAAAATAGAGGGAGGGAGATTTAGATTGGATATTAGAAAAAAGTTCTTCCCTGTGAGAGTGGTGGAGCACTGGAACAGGTTGCCCAGGGAGGTGGTGGATGCCCCTGGATCCCTGGAGACGTTCAAGGCCAGGTTGGCTGAGGCCCTGAGCAACCTGATCTAGTTGGGGGTGTCCCTGCTTCTTGCAGGGGGGTTGGACTCAATGACCTCTGGGAGTCCCTTCCAACTCTAGCCATTCTATGATTCTAATTTGGTCAAAGTTCTACTTTCACTTACCATCTCCCTATACTGTATACTCCTGTGCTTTATAAAGGCTGCCTACAAGGCTTTTTATGGCCAGTTTTGATCCTTTGAGTTGAGAATTTCTCCACACCCTTGGCATTTTTCCAGCTGCTGACATGCTCTGCAGTGAAAGGTTGCACAGAGAGGGCATTTCTTTGTCCCTCATTCAATTCATAAGATATGTGCTAGAGGACCTTTTTCAGGTCATGATGTGTCCTGCTGATTTATGATCACTGACAGCTTCCACAAGGAAAAGTGTAGGAATTGTTTTCTAGCTTTCTGAAGTAAACCATTCCTGACCAGTGCTTTTCATTAGATATTTGGTCAACAGTTGGCTACCATTTATTTAACGAGACTTGGAGGCAAGGAGTGTCAGATTAAGTTGAAAGGCTTTACTGAGGAAGAACCATCACACTTGTGTTATTTTTGCCAATTTTATTCACACTGTTCTAAATCTGGTAGGGTTTGGTTTTTTTTCCTATAGGAAAGGTTATAACTTATAGTAAAATACACTTTGATTATATTTAAGGTGAAATATGCATTGTCACGTAGCCTGAAGACTAAACTTCCTCCCACTTCAAAATTGTATTCAGCTATTGATGAACTCAGAAATATTCAGGTAAAGGTACCTATATAGCCCAACAGAACTATGTTAGCATAAAAACACAGTACTATTTTAATATTTTATGAAATGCAAATTGTGTAGATACAAACATAGCAACTCATTTCACAGCCATTGTTCTCAAGTTTTGGTACTAAATATATTCCAAGTAATGTTGCTCAAATGAAGCCCATTTACAAAATCTTGGCCATTTCACCAGTTTGCTACTGCTTTTACTTTCTTGGTTACTGCTTATTGCAACAATTAAAAATGAGCCTTAATATATTCTTTTGAAAATGATAGTTACATGGCTTTGCTTAGGTCTGTTGTTTTAATAAAACTGCTCATTTGACACCTAGCTAGAATCTGTTTAATCAGGTAACTGATTCAATTTAGGAGAATTATCTGAAGAATCTCACTGGTAATTAAGAGATTTTGATTGGATTAGACAGAAAAGTTTTGCAAGACCTCTATTCTGGAAAGACCAGAGATGATTCAGAGACCTAAAACAACAGGACCAATAACCTAGGCAGCCAGATGCTGAGAAGGCAGAATATGGAGAGCTACTGGATAAACTAAGTTGCCCAGACCCTGAGTTTCTCCTTGAAATGTTATTCACAGGTCCCTCAGACAAGCAACATAGAATACTTAATACTTAACATGGCCACAAAGCACTCACCTCTTCTGAAATTCAGGATACAAGTATAAGAACACAGGGAAAGACACAGATATCAACACTAGAGAAGCACTAGAGAGTGAGGAACTGACTTGCTCCAACCTAGTCATTCACTTGAGTTTAGAGACTGTGAAGAGATTAGCCTCTGGACAGCTGTTTACTTGTCCCACTGCTAAAGGTTTTGTTAGAAGCTGCAGAGCTGTTAGTGTTTCTTCCATAAGCCATCCTACCACATATTTATGCCACTGAAACCTAATAGTGATTAACATCACATAATATACCAGCCTATGAACATGGAACTCAAGAACATCCCCTTTAAGATTATACCCTCCAAGCCTGATTTTCAGAGGCCCTAGAATTTTTGAAACATCTATATAGCTTGCAAATAAATGTAAGTTGGGTGTCTAGGAGGAGGTACCCAGAACAGGAGTGTTTAGAAATCAGACACGAGTCAGCTATTAACTTATGAGTCAGCAAATTAGATACTGAAAATCATGCATTTTCTGAATCAGAGCTCTGAAGCAGGTAGTGTGCAATCCTGCACAGGGATCAAACACGTGTGCCCTATACTATCCTAAAAAAAAAAAAATCTTTAGTAAAGAAAATGTAAAGTAATACACTCTAATGAACACAATAAAAAAGATCCAAGTCTCTTAACAATCAAAAAATGAATATTGTAACCCTTGAAGAATTTAAACCTCATTTGTATGGTAAAAGTGAGCTGTAGACCCTGAAGCACTAATCAGATATATTAAAAATGAAAGAAAATATCAGACATGGGAAATGACTGTAATTAAAATTTGAACACATACAAACAGAACAGCTCCAACACTACTAACTGGAAATAAAAAAAAAAAAAAAAGTGTTTTGTGTTAAGGGACTGCATAATAAGCTAACATTTAATCACCCCCATCTGTTCTTGTAAGTGCATACTCTGCAAAGTGTTATATTAATTCCAGGTATTAGAGAGTTAATAATCTCACACAGGATTCAAGACTTGCTGACCTTATTCCAGAAGTCAAAGTTTCTACTTTTTAAAAACACATTTGAGGTTGAAATTTGATTTCATTCTGCATCAGAAACCAGGAAATATTTTTCCTATAAAATGATGGTTTAGAATTCTGTTTCCAAAAGCTTTTAAAAATTTATATTTTTATTAGTTTGTCCTGATTTCATGAGCTACCAGAATCAGCAATATTAGTATTACCAAAAACAGTAAGTTAAAACTTTATCTTCTGTATTTAATTTTTAAGAACACAACATCTGTTACTTACAACTTCTTTTATAGACCAAAATGTTTCCCAATTGCATTGTAGTGGATGGACAACTTCTCTAGGGTCAAGTTGTTTCTTGTTCTGTGATTCTAATTTTCATCTTTTTATCAGGGGCTTTAAAGCTCTCCTACAAAACAGCCTTAAAGTGTTCTTTCTTGAGGGTACACCTATAGATGCACAGAAGGTACCAGCCATAGTTGGACTATGGAAAGCTCAAGGTAAACTGCAGCATGTAATTTTCTTATCCCTTTTTCTCCCCTCCTGTGGGAACTTCTCAGCTGAGCTGCATCAGCATCAGAATAATTGGGATTTAGACAGGAAAGCCCATGATCTTGGCAAGTCATGTGTGTTTTGATGAATGTGCAGAACTGAAGGTCATAGATAGGGGCTAGCAGTATGAGAACCAAAAGAGATACTTTCAGAATTTAATTGGCTTCTAAAAAAAAAACCAAACCAGTCCTGCTTAATGAAAACAAGGACAGGTGGTTATGCAGTAAGCTATGTCAAGAAATGTATAATTCCTTGCTGCAGGAGAAGGAAGAAGAAGCACAGAAGCAAAGCAGAGGAAAGCAGAAGGGAGAAGAAAGACATGAAAGATGAACATGGAGGATGGATAACAAGATGGATGTATAAATGAAGTAGAGGTTCTTCTGAACTCATCTCAGTGTGCTGAGTTCTTTTCCAATCATCAGTACCCCTAGCATCAACAACACCCTCCCACTGCTACTTGCATCACTGCTCATGGCAATAGAATACTCCATTTTCCAGTAAAGTAGTCCTAATTATTCCAATTTCCCACTATATACAAGCTACTCTCTCATATTAACTGCAAAGAGCATTTTTTTAATTAAATTGCAAAAGTTACACGTGGCAATATAAGGGCTGAGAAAAATGGAAGTTAATAAAATGCAGAGAATTTTCCTCTGCAAAGCTGTTTGTCAGATAAGTTACCTTGGTCTGTTCCAAGTTTCAGCCTTGTGTTATCCTGATAGAGCCATCACTTTTGTCCTGCCATCCCATCAGCTGGCTCTCAGCTGTCAACTTCTGACAATAGGTCTTCAGCCTTTTCTGTATCATTCCTTCAAGAAGCCTTGCTAGGAAGTAAATGTTTGCTTCTGAGTCAGATTTATTCTAGCAGCATTCTAGTGATTTCCTCTCTGGGTTGGATGCAAGGAGTAGTCAAGAAGAGGTAGCATTGCTTGACTTTAATCACTATTTACTGCTGAAGAGTGGAAAAGCCCCCACGCTGTCTTGCTGTTGCTGTGGCCTCAGATGCAGGCTGGTTTATGTGACCTGCTAACAGGGTTATGTGATAATTTTTTTTATCTTAAAACTTTCTTTTAGTAAATAATGACTTTTGTGATAATATCTGTCAGAGTAACCACCTGAATTCCAGAGGCTTTCACTTGACAGATTGCCACATACCCACTACTATCCATCAAGAAAGAAAAATTACTTTTGAATGCTGGCATCTAGTCTCTTTTTCTGACTGAGGACATAATGAACACTCTTAGCTGTAGTTGATATCCCTGGCCAAACCTCATCAATCCACTGGAATGTAGTTCCTTTCAAATTCTCTGTGTTTTAAGAAACAGATAGTTTCCAGTTATCTTCTTCCTTCCTCTCCTCTCCCTGCCTCCTTTCCTTCCCCAACCTCAAACAGCAAAGCACTGCACCAATCAGCACTGAAACATTTTAATTTTTTTTTACATACAGAAAGGGGAAATTATTTTTTTTTAATTGCAGCCATAGTTCTTATCACCTCAATGACTTAATAGCAGACATCATGGCATCCACAGGGGTGGGATGACAGGGGGCATTCACAATTTCTCTGGCTAACCTGTGCCTAAATCTAATCTAAATCTAAGCTCTTTCAGTGTAAACCCATCACCTTACACCCTGTCCTACCACTCCATGCATTGTAACCAGTCTCTCCCCATCTCTCCTTTCAGCCCCTTTACATACTGGAAGCCATCTCCTCCTTCCAGTGTGCCATCCACACCACACTTGGTGTTACTGGGAAACATGCTGAGGGTGCACTAAATAACACTGTCCATCTTTCCAACACAAATGGTAGTCAGTGCTGGTCCCAGCACTGACCCCTGAGGAACACCACTTGTTTCTGGTCTTGATTTGAACACTGACTGTCCAGCCAATTTGACTGTGACTGTCCAGCCAATTCCTTATTGACCAAGTGGCCTTTCAAACAAATCTAGGTCTCCACAACTTACAGAAAAGAACAGCATGCAGTACAGTACCAAATGCAAATCTGCCTTCATAGCTCAGATACATATTTTTCCCCTCAGCTGCAGAATCCTGAAATTTACATTGTGATCAAAGGTCTCAGAAATAGTTACTGGGATAGAACAGAATGTTCTAGTAGAAGGTTAATGCCATGTTTATGCAATGATATCCATCACTGTTGATTGTTTCGCTCTGATCAACAGCTTCCAGTCCCCAGTAGAGTTTTTTCCATGTTTATGTTATGCTGCAGTACATAACCCCATCCTTAAGATTCACCTATTTCCTCCAGTCTAAGATTTATTATCTAAATCTTGTGCTCTTAAATGTCATCTTTATGCAAATTTCAAGCAAATATCTCATTTTTTGTTTTACTTCCTTGAGAAAAACTTCAGTAGGTACTCAAAGCTTAGGAAAGTCACCAGAAAATAATCAGGGGGAAAGAAATGGCACTCTGGAAAACTCTATGGAAATTTGGAGAAAGTAATCTAAGAAACCAAAGATGAGATACAGAAAAGGAAAGGAAGGCCTCTCATGTAGTGAGACAGATGAATAAAAGTTCTGAATTCAGTATTGATTCTAATTTTGTTTTCTAATGTGAATCTAGAAGCATAAAGCACGAGGGGGTGGCTTGCAGATACTCATCACACACTGCAAGTGAAATTGGCCTGGATTTTGTTAAGTCCCACACAGGAACCCCAAAGCCAAATCTCCCAAAGTGCAGGAAAGCCAAGATTTAAAGATGTAAATTACTGAAACTAAAACTTGAATAACAGTACTTTTTCCCCTGTAATAGATCTATTACTCAAATTATTTGATTGCAATACTACTGCCATTATCCTCTATTCAAGAACTCTTAGTCATTAGAAACTGTTTTGCTTAGCCACCAGTATTATTAAAACACATGCTAATTTCTATTTGGAAAGAGGAAATGGAAAACATCATTTTTATACATAGTACACATCCAAGTGAAGAAGGAATGGAACATTTTCTACTATCACTCTAGTAGTAGTCTGTTGTCAAACTACAGCTATCTTGAACTAACGATGAATTTCAACCTAATTAAGTAGCTACTTGCACTCTGAAGCTGGAGTTGATTATTTCAAATGAAATGGGCATAAGCTATGTAATAGTCACTGTTTCTACACTTAGCATCTGCTTCAAAGACTTTATTTCTTCTTATTTATACAAGAAAATACAATACTCACTGTCTCAACACAGAACATCTGCTACAAGTTTGTTAGTACACACAGTAATTGGGGATACTTTCAGCAACACCTTCAGCTGAGATGTTCAAATGGGCAAGAAACAACAGGTTGTTCTACTCCAAACCAAACATCCCAGTAGCACACCCTTCCATAAACCTGAGATTGGGGACTTCATGCTCCCTGCAGGAACTAAAGCCATCACATTGATTCTAAACAATATTTCCTTTATTTTCAAGAATGTTTGACATAGAAAGTCCAGTATGAAACCAGAGGGGCACACATCACAAAACATGGCTGTCATGGCATATGACATCATTCACTACTCAATGCCATGGCATAACTGGATGTTTCAGAAAACAATTTTAAAGTGGTGAGAAAACTTCACTACAGAGGGAGTTATATATTCTCTAAGAAGAACATATGTGAAAGAAGTTGTACTTAGAAGATTTGCTATCTAGAAGTTGTACTAACAAGATTTGCTTATCACTGATAAGGTGAGTTCATTCATAGTAACTTGGTCATTTCAAATCTACACAAATCTTAATATGACTTTCTACTGTCAAGATGAAGGATGATTTTCCATTCTTTGAAATAATCTTGATATGAAGTTTAGGCATTTGACATAACTCACAACATATCAGTTTTATGGTTTCTACATGTCCTTTCCCAAAACTCATGATTTTTATCACACACATATATCATTGATATTTCCCCCATCTTGGTTTTTATCTGGCTAAAGTGATGCAACCAGGAAAGACTGCATTAACTGTGCTAGAATATCTGACAAAACATTTCCATAGCAACTTGACATTGCTACACCTCCTTGGTAACCAATTTAACACAATTATTTATTACATTTACCTGCATTAATGCTCTAGGGCTGAATATTTCAGAAGTCTATCATTCTTAAGTATACTTGATAGTTTCATGAATACATCATGTTATGAATAGGCACATTATTATAATTTGATTAATATCTAATAAAACTCCTTTCTTGATATGCAATTAAAATTCTTCAATAAGTAAATTCTCAAAGTAAAAAAAAAAAGGCAAAACAAAAAAACAACCCAGCCTAAAAACAACCCAAAGAGTGAAGAAGAAAAAGTTTGTAAGGAAGAAAATTAAAAAATCTATTTCTATTAATGACCAAGATTTAAGGAGATTTAAAAATAATTTTATTTTCACAAAATGCTTCAGCTTGAGACCATGTTCCTGGATCAAAAATCAGACTCAAAATCTGTAGACTCTTGTTCTGATGCACCCTGACTGCATATGAAGTACTAACTTTGACTGGAGGTAATACTAAAGTAGATGGTGTGACTGACACACCAGATCCAATCCTTCTGAATTTCAGGCCTGTTTTTTAGTAGCTACATCTAAGACAATTTCAGCCTGTGTCCTAATACTCATTACCATACTACAGATTAAACTGTGAAGAATTACTCACAGAAGTTACAGGCTCGTCCTCTGCATCTTCCATGACATCATTATTTTACTTAATTTTAAAAATCTTTTCCTCTAAATAAATTACAGTTAAACAGAAAATTATTAGGCCCTATTGAACTTTGGGTATTTCAATTCTCTAGGTTCAGTTTGTACTTGCACTATGAAAAACACAACAGCTAAAAGAAAACAATGCACAAACATATGAGAAATGCATAAGACATTTTAATAATGTGATGCAAGAGAAGGAATTTCAGTGATAAAGCACTTCTGAGACTGTGTGAAATAGTTAAAAAGAACTTTTTTGGTAAGGTAAAAAACATCTTAATGGTTTAAACTAAGTCAGTAGGTACTGGGAGTGCAACAAAACAATACTTGTAGAGATATAATTTTTTTAAAGACACTTCACCCCTTCACAGTGTTATCTGTCACGCTGCACTAAGTACTGCAGGGACAGGGAGCATGTATGTGCCTAAGTTCCTAAGTACACACACTGAGTATCTCAACAAGAACTAGAAAAGCATCACTACACCAAAATAACTATCACTTCATTACACTGATTTCTTGTAGAAGATTTTTTAGTAGGGAAATGGCAATTATTTTTTCACTGCCTGTTGAAAGCAGACGAGAGACCTCAGAAAATGTTATGAAAATAAGGGTTTGAAATCTAAAGTTCCAGTCTAAAGATACATTGTAGACCCTGTATAGTTCTTGTATGATCAAAGCTTAAATCTCCTGTTCAAAACAAGGATATCTAGCTATAAGCAACATGCCAACTCATAGCTCTGAAAGATTAGGGCTGAAGTTAGCTGGAAAGCTCCCTGAAAGTTAGCTACCTGGCAGATATATCTGAAATAAAGTAGAGGAATGCTGGTAAAATGTAAAAAAAGGACTCTTCTTCTTCTTTAAGCTTATCCCTGGAAATGCCTGCAGTGGCAAGAGGCTGGCAGAAGAAGAGGAGGTCAGAAAAAGGCAGACACAGATCAAAAGATAAAGAAGTAAGAACACAACAGCACAAAATCTAAAAGGCAAAAATCAAGAATATGATTTAAGGATGAATGAAGAATATCTAATAAGTTCTTTAATCCAACACACATTGAAAACAACAAGAAGTCTTTCAAAATGTTTTGATATAGAATCATAGAATCACAGAAAATGCTTTAGGTTGGAAGGGACCTCAGAGATTTTCAACCCATGACACTCTCTACCAGCCCAGGCTGCCCAAAGCCCCATCCAGCCTGGCATTGAACACTGCCAGGGAGAGGGCACTCATAACCTCTCTGGAAAACCTGTTCCAGAGCCTCACTAACAGATAATGAAGCATTTTTTTCCCAAACATCTAATTTAAATCTACCCTATTTCAGTTTAAAGCCTTTAAACTCTTTTTTCCTGTCACTCCATGCCCTTGCAACCAGTCCCAGAAAGCAACTTGGGTACTGGAAAGCTGCATGATAAGGTCTCCCTGGAGCCTTCTCTTCTCCAGGCTGAACAAGCCCAATCCCCTCAGCCTGTCTTCATTAGAGTAACGCTCCAGCCCTCCAACCATCTTCACATCCCTCCTCTGGACTCACTCCAAGAGCTCAACAGATGTGTGTCTTATAATCTTAAATGACTGAATTTAGAATCACTGCTTGACCAGCCTATCAAAAAAACTAAAAAGTGACTTCATAAAGCCTCTTCTGAGATGGAGATGCCACTGCTTCTTTGAAGATACAGTCATTAAAGGATGAAGCATGTGAGCAGTCATTCTGAGTCCTCAGGAGTTTAACTATAATCTCCTTACTATTTCTTACTGAGTTCCTGAAATCTCTGGTGGAAACAGAAAGCAAAGTGAGGCAAAGAGCTTCACCCAGGAGTTACCTGTAGACTAACTTTATTCTCACCTTGCAGGGGGGGAAGAGGGGGGCAGGGTGGGTGCTGTTCACATGTTTATGCCTCATTCTAACAGCTTTTAAGCTTTTTACAGTTGCATTTACCTGAACAAACATAGAAATGGAGTGTAATTTCCTGCCTTACATATAGCTGTTTGTTACAGCTGCTTGTCACCCACTGGTAGACATACATTTACTTTGGAAAGTTCACTGCTCAGCTAAGGCCAGTTAGGAGACCTCACTGTAAGGGAGTAATTCCTCTATCACAGGCTATTTCTTTTATTAAAAAAATAAAATAAAAATCTTTATTGAAGGAAATAACTGCTTCTGAAAGTCAGAAAATAAGCCAATGACAGTAATGTAAAGCAAAGTCAGTCTTAGTGAGCTCTGAAGCAAACACAAATATGTACTTAAATACATTCACATACACAACATCTTGCTGTAGATACTGGACAGGCATTCCAGGGATGAGGCATTCTTGAACCAGAGCAGACAATTCATCTTTACAAGTATGTATGGTTCTGAACTGAAGCAGGGCTGAAAAATGATGTATTTCCACTTACAACTGACATTTAATTGTAGTAAGCTCTGTTCTCTTTAAGTAGAAGGCTGAATAAGTGGTCTCAAGTATAACCAATAGTATAGTAGTGTCTTTTTACTTTGTTTTTTAATGTCTGTGTAAAACAACTCACTGCTATTTTAGAGACACGACAAAGAAAAATACAGTAAGAGTATGAGGCACCAGTAAAGATATTTGTAGAACATTTGTCCAACTTCTATATGGAAGACAAGTAAACATGGTACAAGTTTAAGAGGTGTTTTGTCTTACACTAGACCAGACAATCAAGACCAAATTAATTTCCAATGAGAAATGGTTTATACTTTCTCATAGTGCTTTAAAATATTTCTCTGAAAAAATAACTGTGGTGTGGGTTTCTTTGGCTGGTTTCTTTTTTTTTGTTGGGTTTTTTTTGTTGTTTTGTTGAGGTTTGAGGGTTTTTTTGCAAGTGCTCTATTCATGTAATACTGTTGCATACTCTTTACAAATAACAAGCAGCAAAATTCTACATTCCCTCTCTTGATGCCTCAAATATATCTTTGCTTTGATATCACTTCCAACATTATGCCTTGGTAGTCAAAGAATTGCCTGTGAAAGTACTAAACCCACTCCTAAAACCAGTGAAATGCTCAATGGAATAGAAGCCCTGATCAAGCAGATCATAGATGAGCCTTAAGGGCAACAAAACTCTTAATTTCTGATACATCAAGACAAAACAGACAGTCCAAAATCTAATAGGAAGAAGCAGAATTGACACCACTGTAAACCAGATTTCAGAAGAATTTTGGGAAATTTTGTAAAAATACCTACAAGCCTGGCTTGCAGACTCATATAGGATTATGTTTAGCATGTTAAAACAACAAGACCAAACTAGCCATGCATCAGCACACATTCAGCTGAAATCAAGAGGTAACAAATCAGTGCTTTATTATTTTCCATGTAAGACACCTGAAATTGTCCCCCAGCTGCCAAATGCTACATGTCACCTATAGCATACACCGTTTTTCACCTTTCTGCCAAAACCCGTCACTGAAATGAAGAAAGGGGGACACCTAGGGTCGTGTTCCATGAAGGACAACAAACAGACAGGGTTCTGACTGAACACTCGGATTGCTGGGAAGCAAAACCCTGAAACTATTGATGGGTTGCCTACAGCAGATTCAGTTGTACTATCTGGATGTCAGTTACTCCTTCTTTCATCTAATAATAGAAGTAAAATGATTAATACTTGCTGTGCTGCGAGGCCACGGAGCAGCCAAAGCAAACACAGAACACGATACTTGTGTGCAAACCCAACAATCATCTCCTGCAAATGGTCCAAATCTGAGTACAAACCTTAAAACCTTGAACTCTCATGGGTCAGGTAGGTGTCTCTCTTGCTTCAGTAAACTCACTGTGCAAAGAAACAAAGCACTACTCTGGCAATGGAATCAAGGAATTTTATCTTCCAAGAGTGAAAACTTCAAAAAGGGAAATTGTATTTTAGTGGTGTCACAACTGTTCTGAGACAAACACTGCAATCTACATGGAGATGTAATAATAATGTGCTCTAAGGACATCATCTCAGTACATAAAGTTACTTTTCCAGCTGATGGATACAGTGGCTCCCTCTGTACCACTGATTTCAGGAACATACAAGCAGAAAATAAAATAATAATGTTTGCACAATTCTTTAAGGCAAGGGTGAAAAATACATTGACCCTTTTTTCACTCATGTTTCACTTGTCCAAACCATGCATTGCTCCATGGAAAAATAAAGTCCTCAAACAGGCAAAAAAACCCCCAAAATGTACATAATTTAAAAACCTATGTCATTTATTCTGCATATGAACCACAGCATCAGAATTAAAGTGTAGATTAAAAGGTAGAAAACAAAAGATCTAAGAGCCAGCTTTAGAAGCCAATTTTACATTCCTTAGCTCTACCAGGATAAACAACACTTAAAAATTAATATTTATCTTCCAAGCCACTAAAAAGAATTTGAGAATTACACTTCCATAAAGTTAAAATATCTGTATATTAAAAATATTATATATATTTAAAGTATTATAATCTAATACCATTATTAGACAACTGTCACTATTTGCATTACAGGAGCAATATTTTCCAAGTCTTTCTTGGGGTCTGTGTTTGAATAATAGAACACCAGAGAATTAACATCCTGAAGAGAAATAACAACTGGACAAACTCATATTTCTTAAATTTCTAATCTTGAAAAAAATATTTTCTGAACTTATTTCCACAGCTCTACTGAAAAAGAATAGCTCTACATTTCTGCATTAAATTAACCACTTACCTAAATCTTTTCAGGACTGTGGAGAGTCACATTCTTGTGTGTTCATAATTTAGCAGCTTGCATTAAGTCATGAGGAGAAAGAACACAGAACACAATTCAAAAGTGGAATAACAGGCAGATCCCAACTTCCAGCAAAGACAAACAAAAGTTCTCAGTCAATCATTTAAATATTTAATTATCTCTTCAGAACAAGGCAATATCATCATTTACTGTAAGTCATCCCAGGAGACAAATATTCCCCAGAGTCTCTATCAAAGCAAGCTCCTATTATCAGTTAATGATTTGTGATACTGCAGAAGTGCCATATTTTCCTTTGCTATCTTTAGTGCTAACTGGCAAGAAAATAAACTAATTCTGAACTTAACATGTAAGCTTTCTTTCAGTCTTCCTTTAAATAATGACAAAAACTCCATCACTTTCATGGTCATGGCTGTGAAAACCACAAAGTCCTGAAATTCTACCTCAACTAAAGGTAAAATATGGTAAAGTATTACTTGAAAAAGAAAATTTGGTATATATTGAGATTTCTTCATAGTTTTCCTATGCACTTTTTCTTCTAAATTCTTTTGTTACCTTTCAAATTTTGGGCTGTAAGACTTGAAAGTGTAGAAAAGCCAGCAGCAGATATTATATGGCTATTTATGGCAGTGACATTCACAGCCATTTGATTGCTGAAGCAGTGATAATATTTTGAATTCAGAGTAGAGAACAAAATGGTTTATTCTAAAAGATTTTCTTGGAAAGTTAAATTTCTCTTGTATTTCCTTAGCATAAAGGACAATCTGACCTGGGGGGAAAAAAGCAACTTATGAAACCATGAGAAAGTACAGATAAAATAATGAGAGAACCCTGTATTCTCATAATGAAATGAGAAAACATACAAAACTTATCTAGAGAGAGGTATTATTTATTGTATTTATCATGCTAACAAGGTAAGAAACATAATTCCTTGTAATGATTTTGAATATTTATGTTCCACAAAAAGCTCCATGGCAAAAAGTGTGATGGCTCCTATGACTGGAGTGCTGGAATTGACTGACAGAATCTTTAGGCAGGGCAGAAGGGAGTTCTATGTTACTGACCAGCTGGAGCTCATGGTCCTCCACCAGGGGATGAGTGAGGAGCCAAACAAAAGTCTGTGGATCAGGATTAAAGGAAGGGCAGAAGGTTCCAGGAAGATCTCACAGCAGCTTTCCAGAACCTAAAGAAGCACNAAACAGGCAAAAAAACCCCCAAAATGTACATAATTTAAAAACCTATGTCATTTATTCTGCATATGAACCACAGCATCAGAATTAAAGTGTAGATTAAAAGGTAGAAAACAAAAGATCTAAGAGCCAGCTTTAGAAGCCAATTTTACATTCCTTAGCTCTACCAGGATAAACAACACTTAAAAATTAATATTTATCTTCCAAGCCACTAAAAAGAATTTGAGAATTACACTTCCATAAAGTTAAAATATCTGTATATTAAAAATATTATATATATTTAAAGTATTATAATCTAATACCATTATTAGACAACTGTCACTATTTGCATTACAGGAGCAATATTTTCCAAGTCTTTCTTGGGGTCTGTGTTTGAATAATAGAACACCAGAGAATTAACATCCTGAAGAGAAATAACAACTGGACAAACTCATATTTCTTAAATTTCTAATCTTGAAAAAAATATTTTCTGAACTTATTTCCACAGCTCTACTGAAAAAGAATAGCTCTACATTTCTGCATTAAATTAACCACTTACCTAAATCTTTTCAGGACTGTGGAGAGTCACATTCTTGTGTGTTCATAATTTAGCAGCTTGCATTAAGTCATGAGGAGAAAGAACACAGAACACAATTCAAAAGTGGAATAACAGGCAGATCCCAACTTCCAGCAAAGACAAACAAAAGTTCTCAGTCAATCATTTAAATATTTAATTATCTCTTCAGAACAAGGCAATATCATCATTTACTGTAAGTCATCCCAGGAGACAAATATTCCCCAGAGTCTCTATCAAAGCAAGCTCCTATTATCAGTTAATGATTTGTGATACTGCAGAAGTGCCATATTTTCCTTTGCTATCTTTAGTGCTAACTGGCAAGAAAATAAACTAATTCTGAACTTAACATGTAAGCTTTCTTTCAGTCTTCCTTTAAATAATGACAAAAACACCATCACTTTCATGGTCATGGCTGTGAAAACCACAAAGGCCTGAAATTCTGCCTCAATTAAAGGTAAAATAAGGTAAAGTATTACTTGAAAAAGAAAATTTGGTATATATTGAGATTTCTTCATAGTTTTCCTATGCACTTTTTCTTCTAAATTCTTTTGTTACCTTTCAAATTTTGGGCTGTAAGACTTGAAAGTGTAGAAAAGCCAGCAGCAGATATTATATGGCTATTTCTGGCAGTGACATTCACAGCCATTTGATTGCTGAAGCAGTGATAATATTTTGAATTCAGAGTAGAGAACAAAATGGTTTATTCTAAAAGATTTTCTTGGAAAGTTAAATTTCTCTTGTATTTCCTTAGCATAAAGGACAATCTGACCTGGGGGGAAAAAAGCAACTTATGAAACCATGAGAAAGTACAGATAAAATAATGAGAGAACCCTGTATTCTCATAATGAAATGAGAAAACATACAAAACTTATCTAGAGAGAGGTATTATTTATTGTATTTATCATGCTAACAAGGTAAGAAACATAATTCCTTGTAATGATTTTGAATATTTATGTTCCACAAAAAGCTCCATGGCAAAAAGTGTGATGGCTCCTATGACTGGAGTGCTGGAATTGACTGACAGAATCTTTAGGCTTCTGTGTTACTGACCAGCTGGAGCTCATGGTCCTCCACCAGGGGATGAGTGAGGAGCCAAACAAAAGTCTGTGGATCAGGATTAAAGGAAGGGCAGAAGGTTCCAGGAAGATCTCACAGCAGCTTTCCAGAACCTAAAGAAGCACACAGGAAAGCTGGGCAGGGACTGTTTATTATTTTAGATGGTCTAGGTTACAACAGATCAGAATGCAAGTCTTTCACCTCTTCAGTATTCATATGAATAACTTCAACTTCATAGTTTAATTGTACAAAATAAAACTGAATATTGTCAAGTTTATAGTCTACTCCAGGTATCAATTCTCACTAAAATAAGTTCATAAAATGTTGCTCATAATACCACAAAAACTTGTCCATGAGATATCTGATTCTTCAAAATAACTTTCTGCATCATAATGATAACTAGTCATGAAACACTGGCAAGAACATCTGTGGTAATCCATTAACTCTGTTATGGTTAAGTACTATTTTTTTAATCAGTGGAAACAGAAAATATGTTTTAGAATATTGCAATTGAAGAAATAATTCTAGTTAACACAATTATTCAAGTTCTAAAATCTTTTTTAGTTGCTTTTTTTGTGTGTGTGGATAAATGCTTGAAATAAATAACAGGGACAATTAAAAGTAAATTTCCTATTCTAAAACCAAGACACAATTATTCCCCACCTTCACCTAAAAGCACCTATTGTGCCTCCAAACAAAACAGGCAGAGAGCTCTGTATGAAAACACAAGTAAAAGTTAAATAAGCTATGAAAGGTATTTTTATCTACATAGGTCCCTATAAGGGCCTTTAAGGTGCAGTAGCAATGTATTTTTCATTCCAAAAGGTGGACAGAATTCAACTCTTCAGTTAAAAATTATATAAATTAAGATAACACTTCATGGTGCCATCTACTGCTAAACCTACTAATTATTCTAATTTATATGCAATTAGCAATGTTTTAGCACAAAAAGCCTTAGGAAATATAATTCAAAAGTGAAGAAATAGAAGGTATAGCATGGCTGATTGTGTGATGTAACACAAATTAATGCCAAATCAATAGCTACATGGATTAGACAAAATTAATCCAAGAAAGTAATTATCAAACTTGGATGAAGTGCCAACATTTTAATCTTCTCACCACCCCTTTACTCTTCCTGGAACTTAATTCTGACAAATCACACATTTGTCTGCATGTGTGTGCACACTTCTCAAAGGTGGTCCTTGGAGAACAGCCTCTGCATTAACTCTGCTTGGGAGCAAAGGTTGTAGTGGACCTGAGTGCATATTTCACCATTCTCAAAGAGATACTTATGCTCTAAGTTAAACAATATGTTTCCTTCTGGGACTCTAATCTTATAAACAGTTTTGCAAATAAATATCTCAACTTTCATAATGCACCACAAGCCTTGTGGCAATTATTAGGTTTGTTCTACAAAGTCCAGCATCTAGGGAACAGGGAGGATGAGTGTATGTAGCCTTCACCAGAACCATGTTAGTCCTTAATGAAACCATACAATTAATGATTTATTTTATTAATCCAAACACACAGATCCAAGACCAACTTCAGGAAATTTTGAGAAATAGTAAAGATCCTAAAGGTAGCACTGGACATTCTGTAGATGATGTTACTCCTGGTTCTGTGTTGATTTAGAAGATGAGAGCAGAGTCACTGAAGCAACAATGAAGACATTTTCCAAAGCTGCTATAAAATTGTCCTCTTTTGCTCTTTGTGCTTCTGTTAAGACTGTCATCCACTAATTCTAATGCCACATTTAACATGTTATGACATAAGTGGAGGCATGTCTCCAGCACTGTTTCTAGACTTAGTCTATTTGATGACATCATTCCAACAGAAAACCTCCACATTAGCACTTCTGTCTTGTTTGTATAACATTTAGATTCATGTTTTAAGTTTGAACATTTAGAAAGAAACAACATACAGGTCTAGCTTGAGACTCACCTGCCAGCAGTGTTGCATGTCATGGTCTCTGGCAGATCTTGGTTCATACTGCTATATAAAAAATCTGAAACAACAGAGTGTGTCTGTTATAATCCAGTAAGTAAACTGAAGATTATTAGTGTTCAAGGTATTCATCAAGAAGATAATTGCAACAACAAAACCTCAAGTGTTATTACATACACAGCTCAAAGTGAAAACTGGAAGTGCAGAGGAACCTCAACACTTTGAGGGGTTTCAACATGAAGATAAACTTCTCAAATTGATGAGCCTTAACTGTGTGTCATACACCTAAGTACATCCAGTGGAATCTAGGGTTTGGGGAAAAATTCAGCTAAAAAGTGAACTGATCTGTATTGAAAGAGTATCAATTTTCAGATACATTCAGTTGCCAGGCACTTGATCAGACTCATCCTTCTCCCCATAAGTACATTTTATTACCTCATGTAAAGGTTACAATGATCATTTCCAAAATGTATTGATTTGTTATTCACCTAGTCTTCCTCAGCTGCAAGAAGTGCTCCTCCTCGGATCCTGGCAATCAGAAGTTCAAACACCTCATAACATCAGCAACATTTTTTTTCTGGCATGTTTTAGCACTGCTACTCCTGACTATTTATGAATTTCATTATTGCCAAAGTGCAGATTATTAAATGAATGATTACCATGTCAGACTGCAACTCTTGGCACATTTATGTATTTAATTTAAATGCTTCTTTTTTAGAGTTTTATAATTTTATTTATGAATCTCTTGAACACCGTGGCAGAAAATATAAAACAAATTAAAAAGAGAGAGAGGCCACGATTGCCACTTTGATAAAAAGGGAGATCATTTCCCAGCTTTATTATGGTTACAAAATGACAACCCATCAATGGGCAATTCTAGTGGGTTTGGTTCTGGGCGAGTTTTAAATGTGTTTAATGCTCTGATGATTCATGCACCAGATTGACAGTATTGTCATCACTAACGATTGTTTTGGGCAAAACAATCACTTATGCTAAATATAATCTTCTCTCTCATCAAAGGGAAATGTTCATATCTTTGGAAAACGGATATTTGCAGAACTGGATTGTGACTTTGCAGTTTTTCAGCTGACCCCTTAAGAAAGAATAACAGTATTTCACAGTTTGTGACACAGTTCTCAAGTATATCATCCTTAACAGGACAATCCCAGTGAAGATTTTTCTCATCTCCATGGAAAAATCCAATAAGCACTCATCTCTTATCTAGTTCAAATGTTCATCACACATCTGCTTGGTATGATGAAAACTGATAAATCTTCACTGCTTTCAAGTAAAAAAAAAAAAAAAAAGTTGGATTTTTTTTTATGTAATTGTACTAACCAGAAATCACTAAGATGACAAAAAAGATTCTCTTCTTATGAGCAAAATAGCTTTATAAGGACCCCAATGAGAAACATTTCAGATTTGTACAGATGGCCATCCACAAATGTGGGGCAGCAGCCCCACAATAGCCACTAAACCCTGGTGGAATGGTTCACCTACACAGGCTGTGAGCCACACTCAGATCCAGCCCTGGCAGGCTTCACTCCATGAGCTGCTTTGGGAATAGACCCTCTCAAGCTCTTCTGCTGGCTTGATTTGCCTTTATAGGAGTAAATATTAATTGCAGCAGACACAAACAGAGGTTTTCCATAGCTCACTGAATATTACAAACACTGAGCTCTAATTCAGTGCTTTTCTTCTGCCCTGTAGCACAACAGATATTTAACTATTTAAAGTAAAAAAAAAAAAAAA
>VXBZ01001055.1:41876-52803 GCA_013399135.1 Heliornis fulica | reverse complement strand
CAGGATCCCATTGGCCTGCTTGGCCACTGGTGCACACTGCTGGCTCATGGCCAACCTGTCACCCAGAAGGATCCCCAGGTCCTTCTCCACAAGGCTCCTCTCCAGCAGGTTACCCCCAGCCTGTCCTGATACCAGGGAACCACCCCCCACATTCCCACCCCCCACTTTTATCCCAGAGCTCAGTTTCCAGACCCGTTTTCTCACAGAGTGACAGCACAGAACCTGCAATTAACCCCAGAGGCAGAATCAGTCCAGAATCAGTCCAGATCTCCTTCACACAGAGAGGGATTTTCTCTGGAGAGTGAGGAAGTGAAGCTCCAGCTACAGAAACAGCATTATGCTCCAACGAGCCCATTAGTACAATCCCTGACCTGGAGCATGTGTCCAGTGGTGGCCCCTCAGCTCCACCCCTGCAGTGAGCAGGGACATCTTCACTAGAGCAGGTTGCTCAGAGCCCCATCCAGCCTGACCTTGAATGTCTCCAGAGATGGGGCCTCCACCACCTCTCTGGCCAAACTGGGCCAGTGATCTACCACAGGTTGCCCAGAGAGGCTGTGGAAGCCCCTGGATCCCTGGAGGTGTTCAAGGCCAGGTTGGATGGGGCTTTGGACAACCTGGTCTGGTGAAGGTGTCTCTGCCCATGACAGGGGGTTGGAATTTGATGATCTCTGAGTTCCCTTCCAACCCAAACCAGTCTGGGATTCTGATGTTGAAGAACTTCTTCCTAATACCCAACCTAAATCTGCCCTTGTCTAGTTTAACCCATCCTCCTCATCCCATCGCTCCATGCCCTCGGGAACAGTTCTTCCCAGCTTTCTGACAGGCACCTTCAGGAACTGGAAGGGGCTCTAAGGTCCCCCCAGAGCCTTCTCTTCTCCAGGCTGAACAAGCCCAACTCTCCCAGCCTGTCTCCATAGGAGAGGTGCTCCAGCCCTTGGATCATTGTTGTGGCCTCCTCTGGACATGCTCCAACAGCTCCATGTCCTTCTTGTGCTGAGGGCTCCAGAGCTGGACACAGTGTTCCAGGTTTGGTGTCCACAGAGCCCAGTTGATGGGACAATCCCCTCTTTCCATCTCCTAACCTGTATGGATAACATGGGCTGTGCCTAACCAGGAGCAGATCCCTGCCCTTGGCTTCACTGAACCTCATGAGGTTCACCTGAATCCACTTCTCCACCCTGCCCAGTCACCCTCTGTCACCTTAACCTCACCACCCAGCTTCATGTCCTCAGCAAACCTGCTGAGGGGGCACCCAGTCCCACTGTTGGTATCTTTAATAAAGACAGTTAACAGCACCAGCCCCAGCATGGACCCTTGAGGAACACCACCTGTCACTGTTTTCCATCTGGACATCAAGCCATTGACCACCACACCTTCTGGATGCAGCCATCCTCACTCACTGAGCAGACCACCCATGTTTTAGTGGTCATGGCTCCATCCAAGGACTTAGTAGATCCATCTAAAACAGCATCCCATTATTCACAGAGTGAGTAGGGACACACAGCTCCAGCCCTCTGTTCACCACCCACTACTAAAGCCTTTTCACTTACATAACTAACTTCAAACAACATTTCCTCCATGTAAATCCCACAGCAGTTCCACTGAGTTTACTACTTCCACCAGTTGCCAAGTGAATTATCTTCGTTAACACGTGCTAAAAACATCAGAATTTAAGGAGCTGCAGCTCATCTCCCAATACAAAAGCTGATTTTGTTGCAATTTTATCAGCTCAAGAGACATTTCACTGCTTTCCCTGACTCAGAACCAACTCATCATCCAGCAGACATAAACAGCTTTGCTTGTCCAAGAATATTTGCTTCCAACTTCACTGCCTTCCAAGAGATAGGAACAGCACTTTACAGTCCTGCTGTACACTGGATTTTAAGCCATCAAATTCCTCCTGGAACTGGTTTGTCCACATTCTTTCACCCAATCCTTATCAGAAACTGTCCTCAGACCTGTGTTTCCCTGATGTTTTTGCCTGTGCCTTCATCCCTTCAATCCAAACACCAAATCTGGGTTATTGTGAACCCAAGAATGTACAATTTTGTACCCACAAACCTTCAATAATTCCTCTTCCCTAAAGGCAAAAGTTCCAAGTCGTTTGCTGCAAGGTCAGGGATCCTTCTGAAGCTCAGCCCTGAGATGTCACTTGCTGTGTAAGTTCCACAAGTCTCTCACATGCCCACAGAGCATGAAGAGGTTGCAGCCAACACCTCACTCACCTGTTTTACATTGTATCCAGCTTTTGCACTAGTTTCAATGAACATTACATTCAGCTCTTTGGCTTTTCTTTCTCCTTCCTCAATGGACACTTGTCTAGGGAAGATAACACAGAATTAGTGGGAAAAAAACACAGATCAACACCTTGAAAAATTCAGATTTTCACCTCCAACCCAAGGAGGTGACTGCTCCATTGCATCTCATGTGTCCCCACCTCCCCACATGCAGATGCCACCTGCTGAGGACAGTTGTGGACAAGTGTAATTCCACCAGATGGATTCCTGGTGCAACCCTGTCTCTTAACAATTCACAATCAACAGATTTTTAATGTCCAACTGCCAACTTGCAGCAGGCTACTGAACTATTTTAACAAAGGATGGAGTGTAATGACATCACAGCAAGTGAAATTTGCCCTGTTGCCCCTGGGTGGGCGTCCCACCCGTGATCAGCCACAGGAAAAGCCATTGAGGGGGATTTGGTTTGGGAGGTTTATGAGGGGCTTGTGTGTGCATAAAGAGCTCTTCCAGGATGTTATAAATGTGACATAAGGGTCACAGGTGACAGTGTTCTGAGGAAACACTGATTTCAATTGAATCCTGAATATACCCTCCCACACATGCTCTTGTTTTACCTTTGTGACTCTTTACTCATTTGTGCCAATAACCCCAAAAACCCACAATAAGCAGAGTTACACACACAGCAAAAGCCAAACATACACAAGTTTCCATGGGGAATATTGAAGATTGACAAGTTACAAACTCCCCTGAAGAGATTAAACAGGGAGGACTGCTTGCACTTATCATTGTTACCTGAGCAAATCTATGAAGCATGAGTACAATAATGGCTTTAGCTTGTTTGTTCAGGGATGCTGGCCATGGTTAACACCCTCCTGACATCTGAACACGTTGGTGATGGGTTTGCCAGTCGTGCTGGACATTTGCATTTAGCCAAATTAAAGAAGTTTTTTTAATTGTGTCATCACAGCCACCTCCAGCACAGTTAAAACAGGCTTGAGCCTTTCGGCAGGGGGAGGAAATTAAATACAGATGTTCTTTTTAAACCAGCTGTCTAGGAGAAAACAGCAGGAGATTAAGAGAAGCATTTGATGATGAATTGTTCCTCCATACCTCTTATCTGCTAGGTCTGTTTTATTTCCCACCAGCATAATGATGACATCACTGCCCCTTTCCGTTCTGACATCATCAATCCATTTTGTTGTTTGCTGGAACGAGTTTACATCTAACAGAGAACAGGGGAGAGGATTATCACTGCAGGCATTCTTCACAGATCACTGGTAAAAACATCTCTAAGTCTCAAATAAAAGCTTTATATTCTCCAGAATCTGCAGAGTCGGGCGATGAAGCATCAGCAAGTGAAACCCTAAGTCTGCCTCACTGAAGGAAACGTGGCACTTCCTTAGGGGTGAATTCAAAGCTGGGGGGGTGTGAGGTGGTGGAGGGGGTTGGTCAGCAATTTGGTTTTGACAGCATTTAAGATGAGCAATCCCCTCACTGTGTTTTGGCAGTTCTCTTGTTTAGATCAATATATTTTGTATAGGGAATGGGGGTGAATGATTTTCCATTCTACGCTGCTCATCCCTTGTGCATCTACACCAAGGTGTCCCTACAGCTCCACTTGAAACCCACTACACATTTTGCACAGCTTAATCACTTTGTTCCTTTCCAGGTTCAGGATTTCTCCTAGGAAATATCAGGGTCAGACAACATACTAACAACTCCTGTACTCAACGACTCCTGACGCTCAACTCCAAGTTCAAAACAGTTTCTCAATCATTTGCACAGAACCAGAAATACAAATTTAGCCCAATGCACAGGCAATTTTTAGTAGTGATATGTCCTCATGAGCTGCAAGTGAATTTGAGGAAGCTACCCTCATCTAACAAGAGGCCACATTTGAAAACTTGCACCCCCTAAGGAAAAACAAGTTGTAGAGGAAACTCAGCATTTGCCACAAAGAGCATCCGAGTTGCCGAAGTAGGTTTCAGTACTATAAAGTGGGGGGAAGGGGGGAGCTCTGCAGCAATTCTTGACAGCTATTGATTTTTTTTAATGGCTTCTGCAGCAGAGTAATATATTGTGTGCTAGACAGCCAAGCCTTGAACCCTTGCCAGCATCTTCATTCTTCTCTTTACTACTTGGCAATATCAAATTCTCCAGGGCAGTACAGGAATTTCAAAGCTCGCAGCTAACCTGTAATTTCAGCTCAAATGAAAGTGTTATTTTTAACAATTAAAGCTTTTTCCAGGTAAAAGCCCATATTCCTGCTGTAATCTTGTGGTATTTCTACATCAAAGGATGAACATTTCTGCATTTGTGTAGAATTAGGCTGTTTCTGTGTCTGGAGGTTTAATTCTCCTCAACTAAAGTGTCTGGTCTTTTAGTATCCTGAAAGGCAGTAAGTCAGGGTCTCTGGACTGAGGGGAGGGAGAGGAGAAGGGTTGAAAAAGCACTAATATTTTAGTTCACAAAAATGTACATACCTTAGTAAGAAATGAAAGAGCAATTGTTAAAGGAGAAGGGCTTAGTGGTGAGTTTTACATACTGCAAAATGGGAAAGGGACTGATTCAGATGAAAATGGGATGTTAATGCATCTCTCCCCCCCCAGCCCATGCTCAGACTGATCTATTTTTGGGGGGGGAAGGGGAGGGCAAATGGAGTGAAGCAAGCTAGAGCTATCAATGCAGAGCCTCTAAGTTAAGAAGTCAGTTATCTATGAACATGATTCAGGTGTTTGAGACCAAAAGTCACAGGTGATTCAAAAAGCAGATGAAAGAGGGGGAAGTGCAACCAGCCCAGCCAGGACTCAAGGCTTGAGGAGAATGCAACAGCAAAGGGTTACAAAATGATGTCATTTCTATGACGTTTATACATCACAACAGCAGCTTAAAAACTCGACTATGAGAAAAGAAAAGGTGGATTTTTCTCATGCCAGAATGAAGGACAAGCAGATGGTTGCGATAGGGCATGCAAAAGCTAGGCTAAGGGATGAAAAAAAATGGGGCAGAGGATTAGAAATGCAGAATTCCCCCCACTCACTTGTGATATCATAAACAACAACTGCCACAGTGGAGTCACGAATGTAGCTAGGAATCAAGCTCCTGAACCGTTCTTGACCTGCTGTGTCCCATAATTGCAACCGTACCTAACAAAATCAGTCAAACAAGCAAGAAAAAAAAAAAAAAAAAAAAAAAAGGTCAAGCCCAGTGCAATATACCTACTTGTGATATCGTAAA
Organism: Heliornis fulica; assembly: GCA_013399135.1. Classification (NCBI taxonomy): domain Eukaryota; kingdom Metazoa; phylum Chordata; class Aves; order Gruiformes; family Heliornithidae; genus Heliornis; species Heliornis fulica. The sequence continues at coordinate 47,326 of VXBZ01001055.1, read as the reverse complement.
CTACTACAGCAGCAGCAGAGTCACGGATGTAACTGGGAATGAGGCTACGGAAACGTTCCTGACCCGCAGTATCCCACAGCTGCAACCTGATCTGTGGGTGGGAGAAAATTCAAAAAGCCAAACTGCCACTAAAAATGAAAGAGTAAATTAAAGTTTAACTTTGTGAAAAGAAATTAATTTAAAAAAAATAAGAATAAGAAAAAAAAAAAGCTAAATAAAAACTATCGACCCATGCAGGACATGACTGGGAGCAGCAGCACACTGCTACAGGGATCTTGCCCAAGCGCTAGCTGGTGCCATACTGGTGTGGGGGGCAGCTATCTTGGCTTTCTGCTGGTGTTAATTTAAGAAAAATCACAATGTTTTCTGTCCAAAAGGGAGGAATGGGATTGCTCAGGTTTCAAACTGAAAGGATCAATGAGTAAATGTCCACCTGCAGTTCTCCCTACACAAGATTTCATGCTCTGCTGCTATCGCTCCTCGGGATTTAAGCAGGTGACAACCCCCAGTGGCCTGAAGGTGGTCGCTGGTGGAATGATCAGACCTCAGTTCTCAAGGAAGAGCCTTCAGCTGCTGGAAAAAAATACTAATGTGAACTCTTCAAGGAGGATAAAATGCTAAATATTGCTGTATATTTAAGCCTCAGCCACAAGGCAGAGTAACATGCACACAGATGAGGCTGAACATCTCTTACCATCAAGGCTGTGAAAGAGAAGACGAGCTGTGCTAAAGCAACATGTACAGCAGGATGCTCAAGGGTCCCTTCTGCTATGGAGAGCACATCCCACCACTTGGGTGCTCTCATGGCAATCCCATTTAACACTGAGAACTGAAGGGGATTTCTCCCAGTTGCCACCACTACACAAACCTCAAACTAGCTGCATCACCTCTTCCTTCAAGAGGATGACACCTGAGCACCTTCTGCCGCTCCTAAGAGATCCTTTCCCATCTCCCCAAGAGGAGAAGGGAGGTGTCTCCACAGCACTTGTTGCCTGGAAGCAGCTGGTAGATGAAGGCTCGATTCTGCACTTCCAAGTGATCTCAGAACTGTGGGTTGCACAACTGAAACAGCTGCTGATCCTCGTTCCTACTGCACAGGGAAATGAGATAACACATAAAATCTTACTCACTGTTCGATCCTCCAAATACATGGTTTTTGATAAGAAGTCAATGCCAATGGTTGCCTGGAAAAAACAAACAAACAAACAAAAAAAAAAGAACAAAACCTCTTAAATACAGCATCAGTACAAGTGCAGGGATTCTCAGGGGAGAGCACTACATCAGGATTCAGCCCCTGGAGCACATCTGCAAGGAAAATATGCTGCTTTTCATGCTTTCAAGATAGAGCTCTACCTGTAAGGAAGATTCAAGAAGCAGAACAATATTTCAAAGCACAAAAAGTTAAAGTTAACTTCTGTTTCTACATATTGCTCCATCCCTGAAGTCAGACTGGTAGCAGCAAGGATTTTTTTAGGCTGATGACTAAAGCCAGTGTCCCCCAGCTGAACCAGGGTGTTGGGCACACTCTATTCTTCCTCACTGCCAAATTCCTTAATATCTCTGAACTTGAAGTCTTTTTCATTGAGGTTAAGGTGGACACCTTGACCTACTCTAGATGATCCTGCTCAGGCAGGGGGGTTGAGTGATCTTTCGAGGTCTCTTCCAGCTCCTGATATTCTGTGACACCTTCACATCTGCTGCAGCACAAGTGCACGTTACAATGAGCACTAAAGCTCAGTTAATGCTGAAGCTCAATGCAGTGTAGCTAAGCCCAAGTTTCTAGGCATCAGCAGGACCTCTGCAGAGAACATCCCTGCATATGTTTAAGAGTGAAGCACTACTAAGCACTCTCACAGGCTGCTTCTTAAAGATCTTCACCCCACTTTTCAAGCAAATGTTCTTTACTGAGAGAGGATTTGAGTACTGGAAAGGCTCCCCAGGGAAGTGGGCCCAGCCCCCAGCTGGGCTGAGGTCAAGAAGCATCTGGATGATGCCCTCAGTGCCCTGCTCTGACTGGGCTGGGCCTGTGTGGAGCCAGGAGCTGGACTCCATGGTCCTTATGGGTCCCTTCCAACTCAGTATATTCTACATTATATGATTCTGTGAAGGTAACTCCAAGCTCTAGGAGTCTGTCTGCAGCAGGGATACAACTGAGCTGACCCCTTTGGGCTCTAAATCTGCCCTGGCTTCAGCAGGACACTGAACATCTCAAGCAGCTGCACTGCTCAGCAGCACCGATAGAGCCTGCAAGAAGACATTCCAAATAATTTGATTTTAAAAGAAAAAAAAACAATACAGATAAGAAGTAAGTCTATAAGGGAAAAGAGGCTTGAGACCACATCTTCCCAGTTGTCCCACAATGAAGAAGGCATTTCTCAGAGACGCTGTTTTACCGTCTATTTCTGTACTGTTAGACTATTACACCCTCCCTGCACATCCCATAATTAATTCCTTGTGTTCTGCAGGATAATTAACGTGGTAGGACTAAAGAACAGAGCCAGCCAGCTTGTGAGCAACACAGAAAATGAATTTAAAACCCAGAACTGAACAATCCAACCCAAATTTCCATTTCAAACTAAATATAATGTATGAGAAGAACATTCCTGGCTGGATCAGGACAACAGCACCGATGCACATGGGGAAAAATATAACAGGATTATCAGGATGGCTGCCCAGTGATTTGTCACCTATCAAGGACATGGAGCAATAGGATGAGGTGGGGTGGTTTGAAACTACAAAAGGGGAGATTTTGGTTGGGTATTGGGAAAAAGTTCTTCACTGTGATCTCCTCTAGATGATCCTGCTCGGGCAGGGGGTTGGGCTGGATGATTTTTCAAGGTCTCTTCCAGCTCCTGATATTCTGTGATATGGGGGTGATAGATCCCAGGCCCAAGGCTGGCAGGAGAGGTGTTGGAGGCCCCATCCCTGGAGACATTCAAGGTCAGGTTTGATGGGGCTCTGAGCAACCTGCTCTAGTGAAGATGTCCCTGCTCACTGCAGGGGGTGGGACTAGATGGCTTCAGAGGTCCCTTCCCACCCAGTCTGTGATACTATGATCAAAACCAGTGACATTAACAGTTCAGAGAGATGATACTGAAACTGTAAAGCAGGTATGAGAAGCCTCAAAAGACAAATCCAACAACTTGCCTCCCCTTCTGCTGCTGTTTTCAACTGTTTTGGTAAAGGGAACCACTCTGAAGATGTCTCCATTTTCCTTTGTGTCCCTCTGATCTCACTTCAGAGAAGAAAAGCTACAACTCCCCCAAAATCTCACCCAACTCAGGATCTGGTTCTGGCTGAGAAACTGCTGGAGACTCAGATTTTTTCCTGCTCTCAGTAGGAGCTGGAACATCTGCTGCAAAGCCTGAAACCTGCCTCAGCCTGTGCTTCATGCCATCCCTCCCACACAGCTGTCCAGCTGCAAGAGCCCTGAAGCTCTTTTGCTACTGCAAGAAGTCTCTGTGCCCCCAGCAGAAATGGAAGTGCTGTGCTGAAACTCTTCAGGTCAGTGAGATTCCTGAATGTGAACTCTGACAGCATGAGAAATGCAACAGAAAGGCCAAGCATGAGATTCATTTTAGATCTGGGTGATGAAAATATCTGTGCTACTCACGTTGAGAGGAACCCATGGTGGGTCTGCTACTTCCAAGCTGTGAAGTGGCTCCTGACTGAAGCCCCTGCAGGCTTTAGGAGTTACATGGAATATCTTTCAGCCAAATATAACTGTCTCCTGTACTGCTCTGACCATCTCCTGACTGTACAGAGAGGCAGCAAGGTTGAAAAGCAGATCCAGGCACTGCAGAAAACAACCTTCTACTAAACAGGTACCCTACAAGGAGGCGTTTTGCCACGATTCTGAGTAAAGAAGGAAAAAAAATCCTGAGAGTTGAGGTTGTCTCTATATACCAGTTTTAAGGAAATGTTGAGAAATGTCTGAGAAGAGGAAAATTCTTCTTGCTGATTGGGAAAATACACAGACATGAAGCTAAGCTAATTGCTGTAATTAAGATGGAGGCAGGTTTAACCTACTTGTGAGCTGCTGCATGGCAGTGGGACAGGCAGGACCCAGGCATGGTCTGAACGTGATGTGAGGAGCTCTAAGTGCTGATACCAAGTTTAAGGATGGCAAACGGGACAAAAGTCATACAATGGATGGGGACATGCACAGAAACACTTCTTAAATCATCTCTCCAGACAACAGGATGGATATTAGGAAAAGGTTCTTCACTCTGAGGGTTGTAGATCACTGTCCCAGGTTGCCCAGAGAGGTGGTGGAGGCCCCATCCCTGGAGACATTCAAGGTCAGGCTGGATGGGGCTCTGAGCAACCTGCTCTAGTGAAGATGTCCCTGCTCACTGCAGGGTGGGACTAGATGGCTTCCAGAGATCCCTTCCCACCACAATCTGGGATTCAATGATTCCATAACACTACCATCTTACTGACAATTGCTGTTGCCCTATATTAGAGGCTCTACTTGCTGGCACAGAATTACCCAAGACTCTGCAAGGAAGCCTGAGGCAAAGTGACAACCCGAATATTCTTTCAAGTCACAGCCTGGCATGTCAGCTCACAGAATCCCAGAATGACCAGGTGGAAAAGACCTTTGAGATCTATGAGTCCAACCATGCCTGTCATCTCCTGACCCATCTCCCTGAGCACCTCATCTCCCAGCTGGTCAATACACCCAGGGGTGGGGACTCCACCCCCTCCCNAATCCCCCCAGCTCCCTCAGCTGCTCCTCAGCAGGTTTCTTCTCCAGACCCTTCCCCAGCTCCATCACCCTCCTCTGGACTCACTCCAGGACCTCCATGTCCTTCTTGTGCTGCCTCTCCCATCCTCCAAAAGTGGCTGAATCCCAGAATCCCAGAACGTGAGAAGTTGAAAGTGATGTGAAAAGATCACCCAGTCTAAGTCCCCTTCCAGAGCAGGATCACCTAGATTAGGTCACACAGAACATGTCCAGGCAGGGATTTGAACATCTCCAGAGGAGACAACTCCACATCTCTGGGCAGACTGTAACCCTCACAGTGAAAAAGTGGCCCCTGATTCTATTCCACACAGGGCATCATCAGGTTGCTCCTGATACACCACATACAGCAGCACAGGACACCAAAGGCCTTTCCAGGATGTCCACACAGAGGATTGACTCCTGGAAAAACACCCCCCCAAGTGGCACAGTGTTCTGTATCAGATGTTTAGGTTTGCTTGACACAGCACAGCGAGTTCTCGTTTGATTCCCAACTGCTGCTTTCATGAAAACAGCTTTATTGATAAACTACAGGGCAGCAGCTGCATTCCTCTGATCTAGCAGCAACCAACAGAGATGTGGTTTAAAAAAATCCAATTAATTTTATTGAATATTTTATTAATTTATTGACAATTTAGTAAATATTTATTAAATATTTTATTAATAAAATCCAACGGATTTTTCTATGAACTGAAAGATGTTG
>VXBZ01001055.1:23444-37052 GCA_013399135.1 Heliornis fulica | reverse complement strand
CATGGAGGGGTGTGAGTCCCCATCCCTGGAGGGGTTTAACAGACGGGGAGATGCGGTGCTTGAGGACATGGTCTAAGGGTAGACTTGGTGGCGGTGGGTTAATGGTTGGACTGGATGATCTTTGGGGTCATTTCCAGCCTTAAAAATTCTATGATTCTATGATTCTAAGATAAGATTGAAGAGCATCACCATCCAGAGGCTTGTGGACCATCTACCCACAGTCCTCACCACCCCGTTAACTTCACCCTTCCTTTGAAACAATCTTCACTATAGCTTTTCCATTGCCCACCCTGCCCTGACAGGGACATCACTCGGCTGTTGGGTGTTAGGAGGACAGTGGCACTGTGATCAGAAGGTGTCACTGCAGCCTGTGCAGACACACCTGAGAGGAACCCAGATGCCAGCGAAGCATTTTTCACATGGCCATTTGGGATGCTGCAGCTCTGATGCTGCAGCTCGTCTGGAACTGCGACTCAGCACGGCCAGATCAAACCACAAATGACAGCAAAACATGTCAGGATCACAGAACCATCGAATCCCAGACTGTGTTAGGTGGAAGGGACCTCTGGAGGCCATCTAGTCCAAACCTGCAGTGAGCAGGGACATCTGCACTAGAGCAGGTTGCTCAGAGCCCCATCCACCCTGACCTTGAATGTCTCCAGGGATGGGGCCTCCAACACCTCTCTGGACAACCTGGGCCACTGATCTCCCACCCTCAGAGGGAAGAACTTCTTCCCAACACCCAACCTAAATCTGCCCTTGTCTAGTTTAACCCATCCCCCTCGTCCCATCACTCCATGCCCTCAGGAACAGTTCTTCCCAGCTTTCTGATAGGCACCTTAGGGACTGGAAGGGGCTCTAAGGTCCCCCCAGAGCCTTCTCTTCCCCAGGCTGAACAAGCCCAACTCTTTCAGCCTGTCCCCATAGCAGAGGTGCTCCAGCCCTTGGATCATTTCTGTGGCTGCCTCTGGATGTGCTCCAACAGGTCCATGACCTTGTGCTGAGGCTCCAGAGCTGGATTACAGTATTGCAGGTTTTGTCTCACCAGATCCTCTTTTCATAACCAAAACCTACGTAAACTGTATCGTAACATCCCAGCAAGGCATCAGAGTACCCTGTAATCTCACCTCCCTTAAAAGACACATCATATAAGGCTCATTTTAAAATTATCTTGGTCACAAAAGTTACTTTCTACTCCTGTAAGACCAATGATACGGCCATGGTGGGACAAAGCCTAACTTACCCTCAATGGGCAGGATCATAGAATCATAGAATGATTAGAGTTGGAAGGGACTCCCAGAGGTCATCTAGTCCAATCCCCCTGCAAGAAGCAGGGACACCCCCAACTAGATCACGTTGCTCAGGGCCTCATCCAACCTGGCCTTGAACGTCTCCAGGGATCCAGGGGCATCCACCACCTCTCTGGGCAACCTGTTCCAGTGCTCCACCACTCTCACAGCAAAGAACTTTTTCCTCATCTCCAATCTAAATCTCCCTCCCTCTAGTTTAAACCCATCACCCCTTGTCCTGTCACAACAGGCCCTACTGAAGAGCCTCTCCCCATCTTTCTTGTAGATGCCCAGTAATATATCACTTCCAATTGTTTTCTTCTACCCAGCTGGAATTTGCCATCTCTAAAGGGCAGGGAAGAGCTGTATGATTTACATCAGCCATCAAACATTGCAGGTCCACACAAAAAGACAGCACAAGCCAAAGTTTGGGTTGTGTTCTTCAAACAAGCTTCCAGAGGTGTTTGTCCTCTGCAGGGGTGAGCATCACAAGAGCAAGGGAATTTAGGGCAAGATTTTGGGATTGTAGGGTGTTTTTAGGGGGGCTTCTGGGTTTTAGGCTTAGTGTTCTTCTAAATCTCAGTATAATATTCTCAATTAAATCTTCTTTATATGCTTAAGCAGCATTTTAATCCATCTGCAAACTTCAGTTGATTCTACAGAAGTGCTAAACCAACAAGAATCCAGTAAACACCCTTTGAAAAAAAGACTTTTCCTGGTGAAGATTTGAATTCCCACGTGAATTTTTAAAGTATTCTCCTCCGTGGGCATCACTGGGTTTCCCACAAAGGTAGAACAAATGTTCCCTTTGGTGAATAGCTTTGTGGAAGCCACACATCTCAGATGGGCAGGATTGCTGAATCCCTTATTCCCTTATCCCCATGGATGTGCTGGAGTCGAGGCTGGTGCAAGACAAACAGCCATGGGTTGGGAGAGGAGGGTTTCACTCCAGACCCAGCAAAAGCCACAATCCTCAAGGGACAGAGATGAGCAAATCCATCTCCTTTCCACTCAAGTACACACTATAAATCCCAGGAATGGCTTGGCAGCATCACCAACAAGCTGCCTTTTCCTCACCTGGCCACCATAATGGTCCAACTGAACTCTTTAGAGGTGTGAGGGGATGTCACCTTCTGCCTCCAGCAGGGCACGGCCAGGCGGGCCAGGGAGGGGATTGTCCCGCTCTGCTCTGCGCTGGGGCGGCCTCACCTGGAGCTCTGGGGGCAGGTTTGGGGGTCACAGGACAAGAGGGACAGGAGACTATTGCAGAGTGTCCAGAGGAGGCAGCGAGGATGGGGAAGGGTCTGGAGGGGAAGTCTGACCAGGAGAGGCTGAAGGCCCTGGGGTTGTTGAGCCTGGAGAAGAGGAGGCTGAGGGGAGACCTCCTGGGGGTCTGTGGCTTCCTGCCGAGGGGCAGCGAAGGGGCAGGCGCCCATCTCCTCTCTGTGGGGCCCAGGGACAGAACCCGAGGGAAGGGCATGAAGCTGCGCCAGGGGAGGGTCAGGGGGGGTGTCAGGAAGAGGTTCTGTCCTGAGAGGGGGGTTGGGCACTGGCACAGGCTCCCCAGGGAAGTGGTCCCAGCCCCCAGCTGGGCTGAGGTCAAGAAGCGTCTGGACGATGCCCTCAGTGCCCTGCTCTGACTGGGCTGGGCCTGTGTGGAGCCAGGAGCTGGACCCCATGGGCCTGATGGGCCCTTCCAGCTCAGGAGATCCTGGCACATCATTTCCCTTCTCACTATACACTGAAATATCCTGGAGGGATTCTGCTAGAAACCATAAAATCTGCAAAGATTTTCTATTTCTTGAGCTTCCCTACTGAACTTTCTCTCATTTCACAAAGAGACAAGAAAACCACTGCTTGGCTTGCTTGAACATCTGCTTCAACCAACATTTGGTTCGTGTCTTAATGCCCTTCAGTTCCCAGACATTTCTTCTCCAAACAGAACAAGGTTTTCTTTACACAGCGTGTCGACAGGCACCAGACCAAGCTCATATTAATACCAACTGCTTCCAGTTTTAATTCCACACGACCACTGAAGCATCACCATCCCTCTTTTAAAAAGAAAAACCACCAACAAAAGTTGCTTTATAAAACTCCTGGCAGAAGCAAAGCCACAATCCCCATGGTATTTATAATTCAAAGGAAAAGACAGTGAAATCTTCTCTTCAGAAAGTTTAGATGACATAGACACCTTGTTCAGAGGGTCACAGGCTTTAAATATTCACAGAATCACAGAATGTCAGGAGTTGGAAGGGACCTCCAAAGATCATCCAGTCCAACTCTCTGCCCGAGCAGGATCATCTAGAGGAGATCACACAGGAACGTGTCCAGATTGGGCTGGAATGTCTCCAGAGAAGGAGACTCCACAACCTCTCTGGGCAGCCTGTTCCAGTGCTCTGTCACCTCACAGGGAAAAAGTTCCTCCTTCAATTAAGATGGAACTTTCTATGTCCCAGTTTGGACCCATTGCCCCTTGTCCTGTCCCTGTCCATCCCTGAGAAGAGCCTGGCTCCATCCTCCTGACACTCCCCCTTTGCATCTTGAAGGACATTCCTGAGGTGACCCCTCAGGCTCCTCCTCTCCTGCTCAGGAAGGGGTTGGACCGGATGGTCTTTCGAGGTCTCTTCCAGCTCCTGACACTCTGTGATTCTGTGACAGAACCAGCACACCTTCCCCCCACAGCCTGGCAGGTGACAAGGAAGGGCCATCAAGCCTCAGCTCACCACTTACTATCTGGAGTCAAGCCCCTGGGCTCTCGGATGGGTTTCATTTTTACACCAGTTTTTACTGGGAATGTCACAGAGGAGCGTTACACTCCTGTGCATGACAAAGAAATAAATGTAATAATAAAGATCATGGCCAAAGAAAGAACAGTCTATAGNAGAGATGGAGACTCCCCAACCTCTCTGGGCAGCCTGGCCCAGGGCTCTGCCACCCTCCCAGCAAAGAAGTTCCTCCTCAGGGTTAGGTGGAACTTCCTCTGGTCCAGTTTGTGCCCATGACCTCTTGTCCTGTCCCTGGGCACCACTGAGCAAAGCCTGACCCATCTCCTGACCCCACCCCTCAAGGATTTATCAGCACTGAGAAGATCCCCTTCAGTCTTCTCTTCTCCAGGCTAAAAAGCCCCAAGTCCCTCAGCCTCTCTTGGTCAGAGAGATGTTCTGGTCCCCTCAGCATCTACACAGCCCTTTGTCATCCCCTCTCCAGTAAGTCTCTGTCCTTGAACAATCAGAAGGCAGAAGACAACAAGAATTCAAAACCAGAAGTGACCTCCAGAGGGAAATGAAGCTCAGCTGGGAGAAGGAGCACAAGATAAGACAGAAAAGAACTGGCTACTTAGAGCACAGATTGCAAACAGCAGAGGAAGCAGATAAGACAGTCAAGAATTCAGCTTTTTTTTTTTTAAACCTGCTTAATGAAACATCTCTGGGTTAATTTAATCTCTTGGAACAAGTTCAACACTTGTCCAGGGCAGCATTAGTCAGAGATGCTGTAGCATATGACATTCTTTAGGCCAAAATATTTCTGGCATGTTGCTGGGACTGAAAAAAATAAAAAAAGCCCAAACCACAGAAAACATTGAGATTATCCTTGGAGGGATAAAGGTGGGGGAGGAAACGCTGCAAAGCCACAGAGCAGCAAGGGGAAATGTGCTGCACACAGACAGAAAGAGAGGAAAAACCTCCACCAACTCCAGAGAAGGAGCTTTTGGGGCAAGAAAAGACCAAAAAGTTGAAGAGGCAGCTTGTATAGTTACCACAGGACAACTGGAAGGTGATGGAGAGTAGATAAGTAACTTGGTGATTCAGGGAGGTGCTCTCCAGGCTCTTTTCCTCTTGCAGATCAAGAGCTAACAGCTAAAAGCCAAGTCCAAGCAAAGTCCTACTGGAGAAGCACGTGGAGAGGGGGATGAAGCTGGTGGGACTCACTGCCTGGAGTTTGGTGGGTGTCAACAATGGATTAGGAGGCAACAATGAATCTCATACAGATATTCTGGAGTTCTGTACATAACAGTAAGGTGTTTTGTCACAGTGGTGTGGTGGAATGTGTGTTCCAGCACACTGGAAGCCTTTTAGCAGGACTATGTCCAAGAACAAGGAGACTCAAGGTCACCAGGCCCCAGGACCAGACATGCAGTTCTGGTAAACAAGAAGAGGGAGATAAGGGCTATAGTTCACAGCAAAAACAGAGTTATGAAGATGAGTGGATGAAGTAAATGAAAAGCAGGGTCCTTGAAGACCACCTGGATGAGGNGTGTAATTTTTCCAGCTGTATTTCATGTGTCTGAGTGCTGCAGAAGCAGCTGAGATGAACTATAGGTGAAGGCTTGGGCAGAGTGGAATTGTCTGTGCTCCTTAGGGACAAATGCATCATATCATCTGCACTGGTTTTGGAAGCATGGTTGCCACAGAAGTTCCTAAATAAGTTCTGTTTCCAGCTCCATGCTAGTGCTTCCTATAGGATGTGCCACCATGGCCATGTGGTCACCTTTTTGGGTGTGAATTCCCATGATTCCTGCCATACTGTGTATGCTGTATTCTGCCATCTCTGGGTCCTCCCACATCTCTGGCCACAGTTTGATGACCACAGTCCTACAACCTGATCTAGTTGGGGGTGTCCCTGCTTCTTGCAGGGGGGTTGGACTAGATGACCTCTGAGAGTCCCTTCCAACTCTAACCATTCTGTGATTCTATAGAAGCATTCATCCACATTAATTCTGGTAAGGTGCAGTGTTTTAGTATGTTATGGGATGGAAAGAAGTAGGCTGTTCTGATCTATACAAACAGGAAACTCTTAACAGGAAAGGTTTGATCATTAGTCCCACAGAGAAACGAGTAGATGCCCAAATACAAACATCCTCCTAAATCAGCAACCAAACCACTGGCAGTGAAGTATCCCAGCCACATAATTGAGTTAAAAGACAGGAACTTGTGAAGCTCCTATCAACAAAAATCACCATTAACTACAAGAGCCCAAATTCAAAGCTTTCAACAGCTAATTGAGTCAAGCTGATCGAAACTCTTTGTCTGGAAGCCTTGAGCCACTGCCTAGCACTTAGTTCAGAAAGAGCAATCATCTGCAAGATGAAATCAATACAAAAAATCAAATAAAAAAATCAAACTAATCTCCTAGTTCCAGCAACTCTGATCTGACAGCAGCAACCATAGAGATTTCAAGGTCATTCATCTGATGAGTGAAGACGGCCTCATCTCGCTTCTGGGGCCTCACGCACCGGAGAGCTGCATGTCCAATGCCAATCACTGCTAATGACATTGATTAATCACTGGTGCCAACAGCTCCTCTGCACCAGCACACACAGAATGCACACTACCAGCTGCTGCTGGCAGCACTGGGAGCAGCACTCCAGGCTGGGTGCTGTGACAAGTCACTGGGGAGACTCTCCTGAGAGGCAGGGATGGAGGAGACCCATGTGTGGGATTAGAGGATTATTGGTTGCCAGGCAGAGTCTGCAAAGGGCTCAGGCACCAGTGACCTACAAAAGGAGAAGCAACTGGGATTCTGCCACTTGTGCTGTATGATGCACAAGAGCTTCACCTCCCCATTTTGTTTCCTGAGGCTCATGTTGCTTCTCTGTATTAGAGACTGACACCTTGCCCAAGGATTCTTCTAGAAGAGTCATGCTTAAATCTCCAGGTTCACTGTAGCCACTGTTTAGCTTTTTCAAATCATTAGCAATTAAAAAAAAACCCAATACAAAATAACCTTGAAGACTAACCAATCTATTATCCAGTCTTTTCATTGCAAAGATAAACAATTCCTCTCCCAGTTCCCAGAGTCAGACTTGGTTAACGGGGATCCGATGGGCTAAAAGCCCAAGTTAAAGAGAGGAAGATGAAGAAAGCCTTCCCATCACACAGGGAAATCCCAGGGTATCCCTAAATTTCCTTTTGCCTTTGCAAGACTCCTTTAGGATTTGGTTGAAGGCTGAACCTCAGTGACACCACAACGTTCCTTCAGGGATGAACTTGCCTCAGGAGCTCCACTGGAAGCGTTTCTGTTACTCGACACACGGAGCGCGGCTGGTTGGGCAGTGACCGAGGTGCTGGCTGAGACACCCCACTCCACTCTGCCCTCAGCTCCCAAACACAACCCAGTACCACTCCAGTAACCCACAGCCCCTGGAGCACTGGAGGGGAGAGGGACCTGAGGGTCCTGGGAGACAGCAGGGTGACCATGAGCCAGCAATGTGCCCTCGTGGCCAGGAAGGCCAATGGCACCATGGGGTGGATTAGAAGGGGGTGGCCAGTAGGTCCAGAGAGGTCCTTGTCCCCCTCTGCTGTGCCCTGGGGAGACCCCACCTGGGCTGTTGTGTCCAGTTGTGGGCCCTCAGTTCCAGAAGGACACAGAAGTCCTTGGAAGAGCCCAGTTTGGGGCCACCAAGGTGCTGGAGGGAGTGGGACACCTTCNCTGGAGCAGAGGAGGTTCCATCTTAATATAAGGAGACACTCTTTCCCTGTGAGGGTGACAGATCAGTGGAACAGGCTGCCCAGAGAGGTTGTGGAGTCTCCTTCTCTGGAGACATTCCAGACCCATCTGGACACGTTCCTGTGTGATCTCTTCTAGATGATCCTGCTCAGGCAGGGGGTTGGACTGGATGATCTTTTGAGGTCCCTTACAGCTCCTGATGTTCTGTGATTCTATGAACAAGAGGAACAACCATTGCTAAGGATAATGTGCTAAATTTTGAATGCATGAAAAGCAGTTCTAGAGTTTTATTTTAAAAGCAGCCCCACAAGAAGGTTGCTCATGGCTGACTCAACATGATCTGTATGAGCCAATAAATGAGAATATTTTAAAAGCTCAAACTGACATAGCTAAAACCAGAAGAGTTTTATTAAAGTGCTTAAAGCAGCTCCTTCAAAAATAAAAATATTTTTTAAAATCCTCCTCTGCTCTTCCCTGCCAAGCTGTGGAAATCTCACCCAGCTCCCCCAAAGCAAGAAACAAACCTCATTCATTATCCCAAAGACACTGCCAGAGCCAGACTGCATTCACCTAACAGATTCTCACTGAGATTATCCACAGTCCAGCTGAGAACTCTGAGGACAGCATCAAGTCTGGTCACAGAGCACAGAGGAAGAGGCAGAGTTGATGCGGTCTCACCTCCTCACACTAATTAATTGTTTACCCTGATGGTTGGGGGTTTTTTATCCCCCATTGATTCCAGGTCTTCTCCATTGTCAAACCTCTTTCATTCTGTCATTCCTTTCCCAATGCAAGATGCCAGATGAGATGAGACCAGAGAACCATCTGAGCTAATACTCTGCATCCCAAATAAATCTAAACAAAATCCAGGAAATTAAAAATAAAATTAATTCAAAACCAGAAGGCTAAACCTCCTGGAAATACAGCCATGGCTCTACCCTCAGTAAGCAGCTTTGTTTACACCTAAAAAAATCAGAGCAGGGTAAAAACCCCAACCAAAACAAGCACAGTTCCTTTTATTTAAAGATGTGTAGCTATAGATTAGAGGGTTTTTCTCATTTAAGAGCAAAGGGCAATATTGAACATGCCTTTATCAGGCATTTTCCAAGCTTTTATGGCTGCTCAGGCTGAAGGTGGCCAAAAGATGCTGCCCAGCCTGGCTGTGGAAACAGAACTGCCCCCATTAACTCCAGGAAATAAGAACATTTTTACTGGTAATAGTACAAGAATTGTGCAAGTGGCTTTTGTACTATTTCAGCAGTTCTTGCTTTCTATCAAGGCAGCAATGGCTTCTTTATCTACAAAATGGCTCAAACAGCCTCTTTTTGATTGTTTACTCCTAGCCTAGGTTGTAAATTATACTCTTGTCCCTCTAAACAGATCTGCTTCTTTAAGAAGGAATTTAAGATTCTGTTTAGGGTGATAATGTAGAATATCCAGAGCTACAGGTAAACAAAGACAAGATAAAACCAAGGAAGATGGGGAGAGGCTGTTCAGTAGGGCCTGTTGTGACAGGACAAGGGCTGATGGGTTTAAAGTAGAGGGAGGGAAATTTAGATTGGAGATTAGGAAAAAGTTCTTTGCTGTGAGAGTGGTGGAGCACTGGAACAGGTTGTCCAGGGAGGTGGTGGATGCCCCTGGATCCCTGGAGACGTTCAAGGCCAGGTTGGATGAGGCCCTGAGCAACGTGATCTAGTTGGGGGTGTCCCTGCTTCTTGCAGGGGGGTTGGACGAGATGACCTCTGGGAGTCCCTTCCAACTCCAGCCATTCTATGATTCTATGGTAAGAGTTTTCTTTTTAATAACTTTAGTAATTAAAGAGATGTTCCATCATTTCCTACTTAATATATTTTCACTTCACTCATTCCCAAGAACAGAGGCAACTCACCTTGACTGGAATCTATTATATTTTTCAAATTAATTTGAAACAGAACAAACAATGGAGTGAAGCCTTGCAACCAGCTCCAACACACAAAGAAATCCAAGCACCTACAGTGAACCCATCCCCTCGCCATCAAGTGAAGCCCAGGGAGCCCTGAGCAAGGAGCACACTTGGAGTAGGTTTAATAACCTTCTAGATGTTTTGTTCCTCATGGTTTGACAGAAAATTTGCAGCTGCATCACTGTACACAGGAACTATGGGCCAGCAAAGATCTGCAGATCAACTTACTGATGCCAAACAGTGATATTTATATATTTATTTGGTGGCTCTGTAGATGTTTTGGCTCATCATAAGGATACCTAAATATGCAAAAAGTAAGTCCAAGACCTTCAAGAATTTAAAAGCAGGTTTCTAGAGGCTGCAGATGACTCAGAGTCCTCTGGGCACAACAAATGATAAGCAGCAGCACAGGAAACCAACTGGAAAAGACAGATCAGCGTGCAGTGAAACCAGCAGCAAAGGTGCTGCTGGCAGTGACCAGCAGTTCCCTTGTGACTCTAAGGGGAAAGAGGGACAGAAAGCAGAAAAACCAATTCAAAATGGGTGTTGTGGCTGTTGACTTGCATAGGTTTTATGGCATCCTACCTCAAAAAGTGATTTTGGAAAGGCAGACACAATCAATAACAATGTCAAAACAACTGCAGTTGACCTTTACAGGCCAATGAATCCCTGCCAATCCTTAATTCCTTTTCAGGTCAGCACCCACAACAAAGCTTTATTTTTTTTCTCCTTTAATTAAAAGCATTATTGAAAACTGTTTGATACAGCCCTGGATCAATCACTTGGACCTCAGGGACTGCCAGGGGTCTAGAGCTCTCAGTTTGAGAATGACTTTGGACCCACAAAGCAGAGGAAGCCCGCTCCCCGCTCTGGGGGTGCACACCTCACACCCCACACCTTGCCCTACCAGTCCACACACCTGTTAGATGCTCTGAGCTGTCTGTATCCTGCTGCCTGGCAATTCCAGGGATGTGCTGATCCAAACCAGCAGTGACAAGTCCACAACAGTGCCCAAAACCAACCCCATCATGCCTGTGAGGCCAGTCCATGGGGATTTTCTCTACCTCTACCGCCTTGTCCCTCCTCACCTCAAGTATTGTGTCCAGTTTTGGGCCCCTCACTTCAAGAAGGATGTTGAGGTGCTGGAGCGTGTCCAGAGAAGGACAACGAGGATGGTGAAGGGTCTGGAGAACAGGCCCTACGAGGAGGCTGAGGGAGCTGGGGGGGTTTAGTGTGGAGGAGACTGAGGGGAGACCTTATTGCTCTCTACAACTCCCTGAAAGGAGGTTGCAGTGAGGTGGGGGTTGGTCTCTTCTCTCCTTAACAGGTGACAGAACTCGAGGTAATGGCCTCAAGCTGCACCAGGGAAAATTTAGGTTGGATATTAGGAAGAACTTCTGTCCTGGAAGAGTCACCAAGCACTGGAACAGGCTGCCCAGGGAGGGGGTTGAGTCCCCATCTCTTGAGGTGTTTAACAGACGGGGAGATGCGGTGCTTGAGGACATGGTCTAAGGGTAGACTTGGTGGCAGTAGGTTAATGGTTGGACTGGATGATCTTAGGGGTCATTTCCAAACTTAAAAATTCTATGATTCTATGATTCTATGATCTCTTGGAAAAGATGTGTTACCCTTCCCAGCTGGATGTCTCCCCCTTACACACATCTTTGTGGGGTCTGGCACTGGCAGAGACACTTCACATCATCTCTGGCTGTGGCAGATTGGATTTATCAGAAGTTTCAACACAGATGACTCCATAGAAACCTGAGGTGCAGGATTCCCACAGTCCAATGTCAGTCCTGGAGCAGCCTGTCCAGCCTTTGGGAACTATGGGAAAGGTGTGTTTAATGCAGGAAGAAGCTACTGACCACAGCCACCACCACAGCCACTCAAAGACTGCTGATATTAGAAGCAATCACAATCACTAACTCTGCAGAAATTAATCAACTGGATAACACAAGAGACTTCCAGAAGCCCAAGTTAATCCTGAAGCTTCTAAATTATTTATTCCCCCTCCCTTCAATCCCAGGCTATGGTACTGGACATCACACAGCATCTTAACATCTATTCTAACCTTGAAGATCCAAATTCAGAGTATAAAGTCAAAGAATATTATTAAGAGCTGGAAGAGACCTCGAAAGATCATCCAGTCCAACCCCCTGAGCAGGATCATCTAGAGTAGATCACACAGGAACAGTGTCCAGATTGGGCTTGAATGTCTCCAGAGAAGGAGACTCCACCCAACCCTCCAGCCTGAGTTAAGATGTGCTGCTCCTGTTCAGGCAAGATGCTGGAAAGAGAGTTGATCCTCTTATTAAAAATTCCATTTTTTATTTTAAACACATATTTTAACTCCTTCCCAGGTGAACAGAAATAGCACTGCCCCAGTCAAGGAACTGGAGAGCTCTACCCAAAACTGTGATGAGTCTAATGAGATCCAGCATCTGACCAGGATGGTGACTGGACTCACACTCTTTCCCCTCCACTACACAGTCTTGAGTGTTACAAAGTGCTGAAAGATACTGAACAAAAAAAAAACCTTATTTTTCTCATTGCAAATTCGATTTTCTTGGTCCTTACAAAAATTCTACCCAAACTGGACCTTCTAAGGAAAGTTGAGACCATCTTGCTACAGCTGAGAATCTGCTTCAGATGAGTTTCACTCATTACTGCAATTAAGAAACAGCACAGACACAACGTTTGCTGCCAAGAAAATTTTCATTTCCATCTTGCCACGTAACAATCAAGTGCCTTGAACCTGGTGATGGAAGAATTTCTGAACAAAATATTTGAAAGCCTCACTTCACAAACCAGAAACTGCGACATCAGCCTTTTAGCTCACTAGACAGCCTGCAGTGTTAAAATAGCCTGCATTTAACAGACCATCAGCTAGGTATACAAGCCTAAATGGATGGTAGGAAGCATTCATGAATATTTATGACTGTCTGGTGCAGAACAGCAGGAAGGGAAGCAAGAGAGTGGAGTGAACTAGCATGATATAACAAGGAATGACACCTACCTAGCAGATGAGCACACAGAAAGCTATTATGTGAATGGCTGATATCATCTGCAGCTCATTCTCACATGCTACAATAAGGAGGACACAAAGGAAGGGGCCAAGTCCATTTTCACAGCAGCACCATAGGAAGGAGGTGGGATATGAAAAATGATGCAATGATGCTGCATTTCACAGGCATTGCTGTTCACTGGATGCTTTTCCCTTCAGAGAGTCAAGGCATGAGATGATTTTCCTAAAGGATTCTAAACAGAGAGGTAAAAATCTCTACAGTGTGTGTTTTTATTATAGCCCCAGGGAATCAGTGGAATTTGCAGCTCCTTGAGGCTAAGTGACAAAGATTCAACTCTTCAGAGCCAAAAATGAATTTTCTAATGGTTTCTAATATAAATCAGTGAATGCCCATTTCAAGCCCTGTCCAAACCATGCATGTTTCACAAGGATTTGAAAGGGAGACGTGCCCCTGGTGCTGAGAGGCAAAGAGGAAATCTCATTTTCTCTGGACTCAGATGCCATCAGAGCAAAGGGGGTTTGGTTCCAGGCAATAGCCCACACAAACATGAGCTTTCATGCCAACTGCTCCTTCCTGTCAAGCACTTCCATAATTTACAGAAAGGGTCCAATTATTCCCTTATCTCCAACGACCAGTAATCAGATGATTAACACTTCAGGAACTGCCTTATAAAAAAAAATATGACTGTGAAAACACACTTTAGCCTGAAAAGCTCATTAACATTAATTTTCATTCAATCTTGTCCTGGAGTATCTCAGAAGAGCACGTACATGGTACTGCTCTCCTAACAGAAGCATGAGGCCACAAGACATGACACAAGACAGAAGGGCAGGAGTGGCCGGAGAGCAGCCTGGCAGAAAGGGACCTGGGGGTGTTGGTTGACAGCCCCCTAAACATGAGCCAG
>VXBZ01001055.1:4735-15231 GCA_013399135.1 Heliornis fulica | reverse complement strand
TGGAGCACCTTTCCTACGAGGACAGGCTGAGAGAGTTGGGGCTGTTGAGCCTGGAGAAGAGGAGGCTCCGGGGAGGCCTTCTAGCGCTCTGCCAGGACCTCAAGGGGGCCTCCAAGAAAGATGGGGAGAGGCTGTTCAGTAGGGCCTGTTGTGACAGGACAAGGGGTGATAAAGGGTTTAAACTAGAGGGAGGGAGATTTAGATTGGAGATGAGGAAAAAGTTCTTTGCTGTGAGAGTGGTGGAGCACTGGAACAGGTTGCCCAGGGAGGTGGTGGATGCCCCTGGATCCCTGGAGACGTTCAAGGCCAGGTTGGATGAGGCCCTGAGCAACGTGATCTAGTTGGGGGTGTCCCTGCTTCTTGCAGGGGGGTTGGACTAGATGACCTCTGGGAGTCCCTTCCAACTCTAATCATTCTATGATTCTATGATCTGCTGTTGAGAAATGCAACACATGCTGAATGCCAAGTCACTTGGAGCCTTATCAGAGGTTTCTAAGCTACAGAGAATAGTGCCAAAAACCGAAAGTTTGGTCAATTAAATATTTACTCTGCCCTTAATAAACAAATATGCAGCTCAAAGCAACTCAGTGCTGATTCAGGTAGGGTTGCTTTTAATATTTCAACTGCTCTAACAGTCCACTCTTACACAAAAATTTTAACCTATCAAATTTAACAGACCAGTATTTCATTTTTATTCTTGTCAGACAAGGGTAGCTTAATGTTCATGTTATATATGATGGCAGTAAAAGCCTGTGGGAATCAGTCCACTTTTTGAAGCTTATCCTACATGTAGGCTCCATCCTTCAGGCACCCCATTAACAGCAAGCGCAGCGCTGAGCCAAAATCCACAAGGAGACCTTCAGTAATTAATTTTTCATGAGATCAAATTTTTACATGCCAGTATTTTATTTTTAAATACCTAATTACCTACTTGTAAAGAAACTCAGAAGATGTGAAATTCTACACAGACAATGAAAAGTAATTAAGCCTCCTTGGTCAGGCATTGGAAGTGTGGATCTGCTCTTTCAGGGGTGGGTGCAACTGCTGCTCTGTACTGAGCTCCTCTTGCAAAAGGGGACAGAGCAAAGGGCTCCTCCACCATCTAGACCACAATATTCAAGCAAAATAACCATTAAAAAAACCCAAAACAACAGCAGCAAACAAACATTTCCCAATCCAGAAAATGGCTCTGAATATTTTATAAAGAATCAAAACAAGTGTTTCCCTTCTCTCGCTTTTACAACTGTTTCTGGAGCAAGAATGTTAAGAGTGAAAATAAATACTCAGGAATTCAATTCTACTTCACCAGAACTAAGGTTTAGGTATGAACAAAAAGTACAATCTGTGCCCTTATGGAGCAATTACTTGTATTTACTGAAGAAAAAGAGAGGAAGTGGTAAGAAAAGATAGCTCTTCAGCTAGATTTGCAGATTTTACTAGAAATAGATCATTCAGATTGAGAACCTAAAGTTAATTGCCACAGAAACAATTTGAAAACAAGAGGGAGGCATTCAAGAGGTAATTTCTGGTTTAAATACCTTTACCCCAAGGATTTGTTGCCAGAACAAACCATGTTCCCGGGCAGTTTCCACAGGAATCCACATATAAATCAAAGATAACAATTTCTTCCCAAGAATAACTTGCAATAAAAGATGTTAAAACTACAGATGATAGGCTAACACATCACCTAATAGGAGAATACTTTCCCAGACTCTTCAGAATTATATTGCACTGGTGACATTTCCCTGCAAAGTGATCTGTTCCATTGTCTCTGCAGTAAGGCACCACAGACAGCAAGGCCACTGCCAAAACCTTCTTGGTACCTGAGGAACAGGGTGCAGTAACAAGAGAGATCCCTCAGCCTGATGCTAAAGTACTTGAACTTGAACCCAGCAAGTTTGCTTGTGACAACAAGTTGACTAGGGAGGTTGATGTGTCAGAGGATGGGATGCCATCCTGAGGGACCTGGACAGGCTGGAGAAGTGGGCCCAGGGGAACCTCAGGAGGTCCAACAGAGCCAAGGGCAGGGTCCTGCACCTGGGTTGGGACAACCCCTGTTACCCATCCAGGTCAGGAGATGATGTGCTGGGAAGCAGCCCTGAGGAGAAGGACTTGGGGGGACTCGTGGGTGAGAAGCTGGACATGAGCCACCAATGGGCATCTGCAGCCCAGAAGGCCAAGTGCATCCTGGGCTGCATCCCCAGGAGTGTGGCCAGCAGATGGAGAGAGGGGATTGTCCCCTCTGCTCTGCTCTGGGGACACCAAACCTGGAACACTGTGTCCAGCTCTGGAGCCCTCAGCACAAGAAGGACATGGAGCTGTTGGAGCATGTCCAGAGGAGGCCACAACAATGATCCAAGGGCTGGAGCTCCTCTGCTATGGAGACAGGCTGGGAGAGTTGGGCTTGTTCAGCCTGGAGAAGAGAAGGCTCTGGGGGGACCTAAGAGCTCCTTCCAGTCCCTGAAGGTGCCTATCAGAAAGCTGGGAAGAACTGTTCCCCAGGGCATGGAGCGATGGGACGAGGGGGATGGGTTAAACTAGACAAGGGCAGATTTAGGTTGGGTGTTAGGAAGAAGTTCTTCCCTCTGAGGGTGGGAGATCACTGTCCCAGGTTGCCCAGAGAGGTGTTGGAGGCCCCATCCCTGGAGACATTCAAGGTCAGGCTGGATGGGGCTCTGAGCAACCTGCTCTAGTGCAGATGTCCCTGCTCACTGCAGGGGGTGGGACCACATGGCCCTCAAAGGTCCCTTCCACCTAATGCAGTGTATGACTGTACATCAGCACTTCACTGATGTTACATGGATGAGTCCTGCTACAAAATGAAGTCACTGCAGGTACACCAGAAGAAAATGTAGTTGTGTGTGGCTTCTTACCACAGCGTGAATGCATCACAATCAGCTGATGGCTTGGAGGCTCCCGTGCCCATCCTATGCCTCAACACTGCATAAACTTCATTAGCACCACTAAAATAACTTGAGTCTTTGTAAAAACATCAGTTTTCACTTTAAGTACAACACTGAACTCTACACTGGTGGCCATATTACACCTTTCCAATTAAATCTGGGGAAAGATGGAAATTTCAAATGATTAAACACCCCAAAATCCCCAGAATATCCTGGTATTACTGATAATGCTTCCTACTACAGGCAAACTACTTGAGTCTACTTCAGGAGCTGGCAGATTTGAAAAATCCTGGTGGCAAAGACATCCCAGAACACCCCAGTTCCTGCTCCACTTGGAGCAGTTAAGTTTTAACCTTCAGTTTCTTGTTATTTTTCTTCTAATTGGAGCATTTAGGCTTCCCACTGGAAAGCTTAACTGGGTAGGAAGCAAAGTGCTGACTGTGGTTCTCAAAGGTGCCCTGGGTCCAGAGCAGCCCATTAAGAGAGCTCTAAAGAAGAAAAAAAATATATATTCATTAATCAGACAGGAGCAACAGAGAACAGTACAGCTCCTCAACTGGAATTCAAGGGATTTGAGTGCTCCATCCAGGGAAGAGTCCCACAGAAAGTGTTCAGCACTGCAAACAGGACACCCCATAAAATGCTACAATTCAATTAACCACTGTTGGGATGTGCTGAAATCATTATAAAAGGTGTTTTCAACTACAGAACACTGAAACAGATTCTATTTAGACACAGCAAATAGATTAGGAAATGGAATGCCATGAATTAATATCTGGAAGAGCTCAGTGTAAGCCAGGTGGAATGAACTTCTGGAAATCTCCACAGTATATAAGTGGATCTTGTGATAACGCTGAATTAATGTTTGAATTGGTGCTCAGGAAACTGGAAGAGAGGAATCTGCATGAGCTGGCTTCCAGACATCTCTGGAAAAACAAGAAACATGGGATTGTCCTGTTGTCACAGAAGATGTGACCCATGGCAAGACTCCAAGTGCTCCCAAGAGAGAAGGGGACTCCTCTCCTGGACCTGCTGAGAGCCAGGGAGAAAACTAGTTTTCATTAGCAGATTCTTGTACTTATAGATCACATACAGATTACAGATGGGCAGGTGAACTATTGCCTACCTTCTTTACATTTACCATAGGACCACAAAGGAGTTTAGGTGGGGAGGGACCTCAAAGTCCCCCAGTCCCACCCTGACACAGGCAGGGACACACCCCAGCACCCCAGGCTGCCCCAAGCCCCATCCAACCTGGCCTTGAACCCTGCCAGGGATCCAGGGGCAGCCACAGCTTCTCTGGGCACCCTGTGCCAGGGCCTCCCCACCTTCCCCAGGAAGGATTTGTGCCCCTCAGCTCCTCTCCCTCTGCCCTCCTGCAGCTTAATCACCACATACTTCAGTTAAATAATTCACCTACTCCAAAACCACAAAACATCCCCATCTCTTTAACAGCTTTAATCCCCCCAAATCCCACCACATTAACCTGGAAGTAACTGGTAGCTACAAGAATTAAACCAGAGAAAAATTCAAGCAACCCTTAGGAAAAGGTGCTCAGCAGACAAATTAAGCAGCCTGATAAGTTAATGACAGATTGCTCTACACATCATTCTCATTCACCTCGTTGATTCTGAAGAACTTTGTGGTTAGGCAGGGTGTCAGTAGTACTAAACAGTCAGCTTATACATCTTTAAAGTATTTTATTTTCCAGGGATGGTAGGAGGAATGCCAGGATGATTCATCAAAAGAAGAAAGTGCTTGAATTCTGCACCTTCAGAGACAACATCACACACCCTGAATGGCATAAATTAATAGGCTTCCTAGAGAGGTGGTCGATGCCCCAAGCCTGGCAGTTTTTAAGAGGCATTTGGATAACAGCCTTAATAATATGCTTTGGTCAGTCCTGACTCACCCAGGCCACTGGACCAGATGACTATTGTAGATCCAGCTGAAACAGCGTGAAGACCCTGATCCCAACACCATGACACTATTCCTACAAATTTCATCTTCATCCTTCCTGCTTACCAGCTGCCCAAAGCACTTCTAAAAGTACTAATTCAGCAAAAATGTTCCATACTATTACTCCTTTACACTTAAAATGATTACTCAGCTACCATGCTTTTTTGGCTTCAAACCTCATCCATACAGGATCAGAGTGGAGTTATTTCTAATTTTTTGTAACAGGGAATTACTACTCTCCTCCTTTATAAACCCCTATACAGGTGCCCCCCAGCTCCTCTCCCTCTGCCCTCCTGCAGCTGAAGGCCATTGCCCTGGGCCTGGCCCTCCCTGCCCTGGGCACCAGCCCCTCTCCAGCTCTCCTGGAGCCCCTTCAGGGACTGGAAGGGGCTCTGAGGTGTCACTGGGCATTCTCTTCTCCAGGCTGATCCACCTGAGAACCATCTGAATTATTAATTTCTGTGAAGTGTTACTGAAGAGGTTCTAATGCAATTTCTGCCTGAATAGCTGGAAGAATTCAGAGCACTTCAGGTTCAGGTTTTATATTGCTACACTCTGTTATATGTTGGATCTATATATAACTTTATACCTAAAAGCAAAACAAAACCATCAAACCAGTAGCATTTTAAGCACCAGAAGTTTCTTTGGGCTCTAAGACTTTCACCCATAAACTCTTTCCTGGTTATCCCAACATCATCTGGTCACTGTGGTGTCAATGGGTCCATCTTCAGCCACACAGCCACAGTCTCCATAGCACTAACTCTGAACTGGGGATGGGAAAAAATCCCAAACCAAACCTGTCTCCACCACTTTCTATTGAAGTAAGAGCCAGACTCACTGCTCTGACAGGAAAAATCTGAATCTGACAAAACCATTCCACCTGTCTCTCCCTAACCCATTGCTTTTGGAGAAGGCNCCCTTGGCCTGTCCCCTGGCCCTGGGCACAAGAGACCATCGCCCACCTCTCTCCAACCTCCTCTCAGCTCATTCCAGGCAGGGAGAAGGTCTCCCCTCAGCCTCCTCTTCTTCAAGTCATACTTCTGCAAATAACACAGCTGAATATGCTGCTTTGACCTGAGTTTTCCTGTAGCATTTGACTATCTGAAATTTGGTTTATCGCCTCTCCACACAGATCACAGAACATCAGCAGCTGGAAGGGACCTCGAAAGATCATCCAGTCCAACCCCCTGCCTGAGCAGGATCATGTAGAGGAGATCACACAGGAACGTGTCCAGATTGGGCTTGAATGTCTCCAGAGAAGGAGACTCCACAACCTCTCTGGGCAGCCTGTTCCAGTGATCTGGCACCCTCACAGGGAAACAGTTTTTCCTCATAGTCAGATGACGCCTTCTGAATGAAACCTTGTTCTCTGCAGTGCCTGAGAAATCCAGCACTAGGACATCTGTCATTCTGCTTGAACATCACCTGTCCCAGTTCCTTCTCCCTAACCAACAAGGCTCCGTTGAGGTTTCTCAGAGCCACAATTACTTGACTCAGTATCACCCACAACGCCCGGGCGCTGCTGGATCCTCTCCTAATAAATCTTTTATTTACACTTCACACAGACAACTTCTTCAGCCCAGTCACAAGTCAGGCAAACACGGATGCTGGATGCCTCCTGCCAGGAGCTATTTGTGTCAACAGGAAGTCTGACACAAAAATCCTACAGTCTGTTACAAAGCAAACAGCCTTTCACCAGGTCCACTACAGGACTTCAAACATTTACCTTCCACTTTCCTCTCTGAGGCAGCGTGCAGAGTATAACCTCCATCCCTGTCCTCTGTTTCCACATAAACTCCCCTGTGTGCCATGGAATCAAGTCAGATAAATTAAAAAAAAAAAAAAAGGGCATTATAAGATGCAGCCAACACTGGTGAATTAAGAGCAAACTAATCATAGAATAATTAGGGTTGGAAGGGACTCCCAGAGGTCATCTAGTCCAACCCCCCTGCAAGAAGCAGGGACACCCCCAACTAGATCACGTTGCTCAGGGCCTCATCCAACCTGGCCTTGAACGTCTCCAGGGATCCAGGGGCATCCACCACCTCCCTGGGCAACCTGTTCCAGTGCTCCACCACTCTCACAGCAAAGAACTTTTTCCTAATATCCAATCTAAATCTCCCTCCCTCTAGTTTGAAACCATCACCCCTTGTCCTGTCACAACAGGCCCTACTGAACAGCCTCTCCCCATCTTTCTTGGAGGCCCCCTTGAGGTCCTGGCAGAGCGCTAGAAGGTCTCCCCGCAGCCTCCTCTTCTCCAGGCTCAACAGCCCCAACTCTCTCAGCCTGTCCTCGTAGGAAAGGTGCTCCAGCCTAAATAAAAACCGATGCCAAATATTGGAGTGGGGCAGGGACAGACTGTGCAGATTAAGTCTGTCTCAAGGAGAAATTCCTCACTGGATACAACTTTGGACAGCTCTGGGAAGCACCATTACGTGGTGATATCCTCAGGCAGAGAACAGCTGCAGAAGGGAAGAGAAAATGGGCGGCCACCTGAGCAGACATTTCTGGAGTGAAACACTGATGCTTTATACTCTTTCAGCACTGATGCCAGCTAAGGCAGCATATGTTATCATCTAGCTCAGGGAATCCAGTCATCCTTTCCCTCTACCACATGCTGAAAGGAGTCCTTGAAACCAGCTATCATTATCTTCCTAAGCACAGTTTGCCCTTGGAAGCACAATGAGCAATGCTAAGCCAGCCTTTTCAAGTGACAATTAGAGAAGTTCCAGGAGACCTATTCAAATGCTAGAGATTACTAGTGCCTTCCCTTCCCTCCATCCTGTCAATAATTTAACTCTAAGCCTAGCATTTCCCCAGAACCATTATCCACCTAGGAAAACAAGCAAATACTTCCTCCTGCTCCCCACCTATGATACACCACCCCAAGGAAGGCTCTGCCCTCTCACACCGCAGACTTTTGTCCTGAATTGAAGAGGGAGATAAAGGAAAAAGAAGAAAACAAGCTCCACAATTCCCCTCTCAGTGACTCCATCTTATTCCCAGAACCCACCATATTCTGGGCAGCTCTGGCAGGACTAAGACTTGACCTTCACTCTCTGCACACGAGAGCTGCTGAAGAGCTTCCATAGGAGCTGTCTTCTCTCAAACTCATGCTTCAGGCAGACACAAAGGTGAGTATTTCTTCAGAAGGAAGCTCAAAGATCCTAAACCAGTCGATGCAGCCCAGTGTCTAAGGAGGCAGCTTGGAAGGAAGAGAAATGCAGCGAGCACATTCTGTGTGTGTTCATTAAGCACCTCTCCACAAAGCACAGCGTGAATTCAGCCACCGTTCGCTGATCCAAGTTGACAAGGATGTCTGTGGAGAATATCTGGGGACTGGTGCAAAAATAACCAGAGATGTACACAATCCTGTGCACAACAATACTCAGGGGTTAGCCTGTGTGATGCAAGTCCACAGCAACATGGGAGGAAAATAGCCAGTATCAAAATAGAGCAGCATATGTATGCAGTGCATGTTGCAACAGCACAAGAACCTGCTTTTCAGGAGGAAAAAAAAACCCAACCAAACCACAATTTCATTTTATAGCAAAAGAAACAATCAAAAAAATTGGAAATTCAGAATTTCACAGTTTAAAAAGGTACACACTGAGATCTCTGCAGATACTCATACGAGTCCATGACTACAACTACCTTCTGTTCAGAACTGGAGAGTAGTTTCTCCTTCACAACCCCACTCCTGAGCTGTGACAAGTTTCCTCCTGGGACCTGGGGCAGAGCAGAGGCCACCAGCACAGACACTTGACACTCCTGCTGCTGGCTCTTTAATTCTGTAAATTAAGAGCTTCAAGCTCAAATGATGGTGATCTGGCACAATGAGTGGGATCAAACCAGCATAAGAGTTTTCAGCCTTTCAACATTCAGGTCTCTAAACTTCCCAAGACACAGACCTCTCCGTGGGGAGTTTAAAAGCCAGCTGATCAAAAACTTGGTCCTTCCCAATTGTTTCAGAAATGCCTTGGAAAGAGACCATGGTGCCTAAGGAGTCTGCAAAACCAGGGTTTGATACTCATCTAGAAGATATTTTTTAAGTCTTTTTAAAAAAATATGGAAATTTGGTTCCAAATATTTAATGGAGCAAGTTTTGGGTGGTGGGTTTCTTGGGTTTCTTTTAATTATTATTAAGACTTTTCTAGAAAAAGACTCTTCCAGGAAGAATTGTAGGGTTTAGCTACAGAAAAATATGCAAGTGCCTACCATGAGACATTTGATTTAGAGATGAAAATTCTCTTGAGAATTAACTATGCTCCAGCCGGGATACAGTATACTGAAATATTGTCCTCCAGAAGAACAAACCCTTCATATAAGGGCTCTGAGGACAGATATTAGTGAAGTTCCTATTTAACCAATGTATTTACTCTCCAAGACTCACAGAAAAAGAGACCTCTTTCTTACTTTAGCAACTCCTTATGTAAACATGGACAGAAGGCAATTTTGGGTCTTCAGACCTCCAAACCTACAAAGCCAGCTTTGTGTGCACCACCAGGTTCTCTGAGGACCTGAAAGACCTATGGCCAAACACAGGTCACATTTATTTGCCATTTAAGGACCAGCAAATACCACGTGACACCCAGTTGTCTTTTTCCACTGTGTGGGTCAGGATGGCAGTGGGGGAATCACCTCCTGAAATCAAGGCAGCACAGAGAGATCCAACATAAAAACAGATTGTGGAGTCAGGTATTTTACTCAAGCATTTATAGAATCACTAGGTTGGAAAAGACAATTAAGATATCAAGTCTAACCATCCCTGTCCTCTCCTACCCCATCTCCCTGAGCACCTCATCTCCCATCTAGTCAATACACCCAGGGGTGGGGACTCCCCCCCCTCCCTGGGCAGCCTGTCCCACACCCCCACAGCTCTTTGGGGGAAGAATTTCTAGTGACATCTCAGCTGAACCTGCCCTGGTGCAGCTTGAGACCATTGAGAAGCATCATATCAGGGGAGAGGCATGGAATTGTTCCATAACTCCCTAACAACAAGTCATGAAGGTTATTCCCTTCCTCCCTCCGCTTTCCAAAAGGCAAAGCTGAAAAGCCTTTGCTCTTCCTGCAGTCAAGGCACTTCCAATCTTCCTATGTGCTCAGTCCTGAATTGACATGCCACAAATAAAGAGGTTTGATTTAGCCTGAAGCCAAGCAGATCTCCAGTCTGACTCATTCGTAGCTGTGCAAGTCTTGCCCCGGCTACAGGAACATTTTAAACTCTCACCCGTACGAGTCCATAGGAAAATATTTCTCTCGAGGCCAGGACTTACTGGAGAGAAAGGCATGTTGTAATTAGCACAGTGCTCCTCCTGAGTTTACTATTTATTCTGGAGTTTAATGATTTGGGGAAACACCCAACTGTATTCCAAAGAAACAACCAAACAAGCCCTCTTGTATTTTAAAGTGAATTTATAGAACTCTTTGGGCCAAGAATGTAGAACCTGTAAATCACCTGAGTAACCAGTCAGCCAAGCCTACAGATAGGACTGACCAACCCATCATACAATCACAGAATAGCTGGAGTTGGAAGGGACTCCCAGAGGTCATGTAGTCCAACCCCCTGCAAGAAGCAGGGACACTCCCAACTAGATCACGTTGCTCAGGGCCTCATCCAACCTGGCCTTGAAC